>JAHREE010150810.1:26938-46454 GCA_033628505.1 Tringa tobata | reverse complement strand
ATAATAATATAACACTATATATAGCAATATGCTATAATAAATATAGAATACAAAATAGATATTTTTCTATAATATATAAAATGAACATGTATGTGTATATATGCGATCTATTGCATGAACCACAAACTCTAAGTATAATTTTGCAATTCCTGAATTGGGCATTCTCAGTCGTACAGCTCTTCAGCCCCCTTTCTGGCCGTGCCATATCTCCCCTTCTTCCTTTAAATTAGCACTGCAGATGAAACTGGATGCCTCAAGGCTTTGTTAATGCCAGTCTGAATCCGGCCCAGCCAGATCTAGTAAGGATTAAAAGCTGTTCTCCTCCCTTGGATGTTAAATGACCTTATTACAGAAAGAGTTTTGTGCTCGCACATCGCTGGGCTCCGTACCAACCGGCAAACCCAGGAGAGAGCTGGAAATGCATAAACCCCATGGCCTGAACCAGTCCTGACTCCAAGGCAAAGCTTTCTCCTACCCAGGCCAAAAAAAAAAAAAAAGAAGAAGAAAAAAAAAAAAAAAAGAAAAAAAAACCCCTCAACCCTAAACCTTCAAGGAGGTAAGAGTTTATTCCCATCAGCAATATTCTGCAGAAATATTGTTGGCATGATGTGGTGTAGAGGGGAGGTCAGGGAAGGGAGCTGGAAGCAAATGTTAGATGTCATTTTCCTGGGAAAGGTAAATATGCCATAGAATAGCAAACCCCGTCTTTTCCATAGAATAGGAAACCCTGTCTGTTGTGCAGAGCTCCTGTATTTCTTAGGCCTTAACAAACACCAGCCAACCCAGCTCCAAAATCCCAGGTTCTCCCAAGGTCAAAGAAAGAAAATGACTATAGATTTTCCAGTGAAAAGCGTGGTTGATTTGTAAGGGATATAAATATTTTTCCCTAGGTTGCCATCTCAGGATTCAACCGGTGGTGCTTAGAAAACCTAGTCCAATGAACTGTTTTTTAGCAGTATTATTATTTTCTGAACACAAAACTGTTTCTGATTCCAGACCCTGCCTGAATCCCTCGCTCAGCTGGGGCTGCCAGCAGGACTTTTGCTTCCAGTAAGCCCCGAAACACTTAACTGGGAAAAGGAGCATCAGGTTGTCCAGCCTCTTCATTACACCCCCCCGCCACCCGTTTTAAGCGAACCGATGTTGTTTTGGTTAAATTAATGTGCTTTCAGGAAAGGAGCTAATCCTTTTTCCTTTGACAAGAGGAGACAACTGCTCCTCAGCAAAGCAGAGCTCTTGTTTTTCAAATGACTACACGAGCATTAACGTTAATCCTTCGGCTTCCCTGACGCTGCTCTGGGTTATCACCGGCACAAAAGCGAGAAGCTGGGCTTAGAGATGAAGTGGTTTCGCGGGGAGGTCGCGTGTGACTCTGCTTTTCAAGGGTTTCAAGTGGGGTGTAGTCACCACAAATCAGCTCTCCAAACACCCCCGGATTAAAAAGAGGTTTGGGGGGGGTGTCTGGTGGGTGGTGGAGCAGCAGTAGCGGCGTTACACGGAGGGATTAAGCACCCAGATGAAGGCTTGGTATTTTCACAAACGGCTTCTGCTTTTGGATGGCTTCATTCCTTGCCGTGGCACAAGTTTCTGACAGCTGAAAAACCATGTAAAAACCATGTGTAATTTCAGGCAAGAACAAGAACTGCAGCACTCAAAATTAAAAGCCATTTTTCGGCTATTAGTCCTACTTATTACATACCTTCTTTTCCTGCGCTAATTAGGCCAATTAAAATTTTCTTGCTGCACTTCAAAGAGGGGTTGAGATCCCTCTCTATAAAATGGTTGAGCAGCACGAAGCAAACCCCCACTTATTGCCCCCAATTCTGTCCCATGGCGGGAGCCCAGCCTGCACCCCGGGCACCCTGCGCCGCCGCGTCACGCGCTTCAAGAAAGACTTTCAAGGAAAACACATTTCCTGGCCTGGAGACAAGCACCAACAGAGACCAGATGCAAATTTTACCAAATCTGCCTGGAAGCCATGGTTTTTGTTTTTTTTTTCCTTCCAAGTCTCTCCCCCTGCACACGGCATCCAGGAGCGGCTGCGGAGGGAGGATGCGTCGGGGCTGGGCTCGTGGCTACGCTCGCCCGGCAAACACCAGCCCCTGCAGCCATCGGGGTCCCGTTGGCCACCACAACGCCTGTCCTCAGCATTTTGTCACCCGTGGGGAGGAAACCAAACCCCAGGCATGCATTGGGATGCTGGGGGGGGGGTAATTCCCACGTGTGCACACTCTTTCTTTTATTTAATCCCCAGATTTTTAAGCGCTTTTCATCTCCAGATATTATTATTTAAAAAAAAAAAAATAAATAATCACCAAACCCTTACTTTTTGCTGCAAACCAAACAAAGAAAATATCCAGTTTGGTAATTTATCAAGAAAGTTGACCCCCACTTTCTAACTTCTCAGCCTCACTCCTGGTCCTGCCCTCACCAAGGCAGAGCCACGGCACGAATTGTTGAGTGCTACGACACGAACTGCTCAGCGCTGGGCCCTCTTGACACTTGAACACAGAGGGTTCCTTTTCAGCCATAAGAATTTGAATGAAATGGCCAATTCAGCCCAGCCTACGCAGGCAGTTCACTCTGAGGTCATTTTACTGCAGCTCAACAGGCTTTACCTGTGGCTGAAACCAGCCCAAATAAAACCACGGTGCTCCCCAGGGGTTTTCAGGACCTGGGTTTGGCACAGCCCTAGAGGGCTGTCCCTGGGCAAGGAAAGCAGTGGGTCTGGACCTGTATCCCCCCCAGAACAAGGCATTTTGGAAGCTGAACTGAGCCTCAACAAACCCTTCACAACATGGAGCTGAAAGGTCCGTCCTCCCAAAGCAGCATCCTCTCTGACAGAGGACCACGCCATCGCTGCATCGCTCTGGGCTGCCCCGCACCCACCGTCCCCACTTACACCCACACAAAGACAGCATCATACTGGGATAAATGGGAAGACAGTGCTTCATGCCAGTGTGTACGATTACACAGTGTTTCATCCCTGCAAAGACTTGGATAAATATGTATAAAGATATATATCTTGTCCTGATGGCCAAGAAGGCCAATAGTTGCATAGGGTGCATTAAAAAAAATGTGGTCAGCAGGTCAAGGGAGGGCATCCTCCCCCTCTGCTCTGCTCTGGTGAGGTCACATCTGGAGCACTGGGACCAGTTCTGGGTTCCCCAGTTCCAGAAGGACAGGGAACTGCTGGAGAGGGTACAGCAGAGGCTATGAAGATGATGAAGAATTGGAGCATCTCTCTGCTGAGGAAAAGCTGAGGGACCTGGGGCTGTTCAGCTGGAGAAGAGCAGACTGAGAGGGGATCTCATGGATGCTGAGCAATAGCTAAAGGGTGGGTGGCAAGAGGATGGGGCCAGACTCTTTCCAGTGGTACGCGGGGACAGGACAAGGGGCAACGGGCACAAACTGGAACATGGGAAATTCCATTTAAACATGAGGAAAAACTTCTTTCCTGCCCAGAGAGGTGGTGGAATCTCCTTCTCTGGAGACATTCAAACCCTGCCTGGACACGTTCCTGTGCAACCTGCTCTGGGTGACCCTGCTCTGGCAGGGGGTTGGAGAAGATGATCTCCAGACGTTCCTTCTGACCCCTGCCAGTCTATGGTTCTGTGATATATGCACATGTAAATCCATATACCTACATGTCTGAGTGTTTCCTCTCCATCACGGAGGTTTCCTTGCCAGGTGGGTAGAGCAAGATGCTGGATGTGATAATTCCTCCCTACTAGGCTGGTTCCCTTCAGCCAGGGGGAAAATCCTGCAGGATCTCACCAAACAGGGCACATGGAAAAGCCATCCCACCAGCAGAGATCAGATTACGACGCCGTCGTTGAGATGTCTGAACTGCTTCGCTTTGAGATTTATCTGAATGTTGCAAACTCAGCACTTTACCCAGAATATCCTGACATTATTTCCCTTAAAGGCCCAGTTCCTGGAGCCCGGTGAGAGTTTCAGTTTTCCTTAACAACGACAACCTGCAACCTAAATCCTCAAAAACCATGAGATAAAACCTAAATAAGTAATAAGTCTTCACCTCTAAATCTCAAACTGTATTATGCTTAAAACCCCCAGTTTTCAAGCCATTTCCTTGAGTCGAGAAGCTCTAATTTATTCGTTTTTTCTCATCCTATGCTAGCAACTGGTGATGCCACTGGCCAGCCAGATGTTTGGAAACAACTGGAAGATGTTGGGAAGGGGGTGTTGGGAGGAGAGAAACCCCTGGCAATACAAGCTGAAGTGATGAAGCACTGATTCATAAATCCAAGTAGAGTGGCACGAATTGAATCACACCTAGCGAAATTTATTCTCCAGCATCCTCTCAATAGTGAAAAGGCTTCAACGAAACCCAGGGCTGAACAGCCACAACAACGCTGGGGCCCACGGGGCACATTTTAGGAAAGGAAATTAATAGAACTAAATGCAAATAATCATCTCCCAAAAGAGCCCAAACGACCTCCAACAGCAACGCCTGCCTCAGCAGGCTCCAATTTCCATTTCTGGGGAGCGAGGCAGCTGGGAATTTCCCTCCTGCCGGCGGGGCTGGGTTCAGAGTGCAGGAACCTCCCCAAGAAAAGTCCCTGTCTGGGAGTCATTTTGCTTGAAAAACCTCTTTATTTAGCCAATATGCATCCAAACCTGGACTCATATGCAGCTCCTCAGGGTTCTCCAGGATTTCTTGCTCAGCATCCTGGCTCCCAGTGCTGCATCACTCCCCTCCTCACTGGTTTTCAGTAACTCCTCTCACATCCCTTCCCATCTCCCCAGGACATCTGCCCATTCCTCTCTTTACTGATGGCTCTCGCTATGTTCAAACCCATTCCCTTTTTCAACAGTTTAGATTAACAGTGTTGCTTTTAGCCAAAATACAATAAATTACAGAAGCTCAGCAAAATGGCCACGTGCTTCCCAGCACTGACACTTGAACTGCTCAAAAGATGCATTTGAAAACAAATATTAGTTGTGCTTCTGCATCCATTATATTCTATTTAACGCATAAATCAAAGAACTAAAAAGAACAAAAAAAAACTAAAAAGAAAAAAACTCACAGAACAACTTTTTGTATTATGTCAGGTCACAAAAGATTTGGTTTTATATGATTTCTCCCTCTGAAAAAGGAGCAGCCCCTCCTGGAGCCTGCCTGAACCTGGGGCAGTCAATTGAGACCTGCAGCCTTCCCCTCTGGACAAGAACCACAGGCACAGCACCCATCTATACACACCTGAGAGCAACATTTACAGTCACAACACAGAAATCATATAAAATTTGGCTTTTCAGTGTATCTTCTTCTTTTTTTTTATCAACTGGTCACCGCTTTCTAAATCTGTGTGTGGCCCCCAAGGGTCTACTCAGATGAGCTGCTCCAAGCTCTCTGGGTGGTTTCAAACAACCCCCTTCTGTACAACACAGCCCTTCAGCAGACTCTCTGTTTTGCCGAATCTGGACCTATTTCCACTTTTCTCCTGATGACAGCATGCACCTACCTTCCTGCTAAAGAGCCAACTGCTGCTAGAAATTGTATGCGTTACAGAAGATACCTACTTTTTTTTTTTTATAAAAAACTTCTCCAAATGACCACGGTGCCAACTCATTAAATTAGATATTCTCTATAACAGATTGCCACAGTTACCAGCAAAATACCATTTCTATTTCTTTTAAATGTTACCCCACAAACCAGACAAGAGTGTGGGATTTATCCTTCTGCCAGTTCAGGATTTCCAGGTTAAAACAACTTTCAAGGACTTTTTTTGACCTGCCAGACTTTCCTGGTTATGCAAATGGCACGAGTGTGGCTGAAGCTACTTGGATCCCTGAGGACTTTCAGGCTCGTGAGAACAGCCCTCAGTCTGGGTAACCAGGAGTTTTCCATTGCAGAGCTTCAAATAATAAGAAATTGGCTTTTCCCCCCAAACTGGGCTCCACAAGGGTTTTTGACTCCAAGCCTGAAAACAAGTTATTTTAATTCTAAGAGTTTAGCCTTACTGCATGCAAGGCTGTCACCTCCTCACCACTGTGGTTTGGCCTCGTGCCCACAACGTTTGATGGTTTTCTGAAAACCAAGCCAAGGTACCGCGCTAAGCTGCAAAAACGTATAGTTTGGAGTGGGACAGGCATTAAGAGACCAAATGACCCAGCGCTGGGGTTTGGAAGAGGATGGATTCATCTCTAATGACCAGCTGGTGGGGCTGAGGTCACCTTGGAGCCCACAATAACCTGTCCCAGCACCGGAGGGTCAACACCACCATCTTCACCCCAGGATGCTGGTCCCTGTGAGCTGGGGCTGAACAGCATAGAAGGAGCTTGCAAGGAGACCTGCTTGCTCGGCATCTCCTTTGCAGACAGGGCTTTCAAGCTGACAACAAAAATACCCTTGAATCCAGCCCTGACAGTCAGTCTGGAAATGACACCGAAAGGCAACACTTCTGCCAAAGAGAAAGCAACAGGGAAAGCTTTAGATCAGCCCAAGTCAACTGCTGAGGTCTCGAATAAATACCATCTGGAGCTCTCTTGCAGACCTGCTGCCTTCCCTCTCAGATGCAGGATCTACCTAACGTACCACACAGCAGCTGCAAATCTGGGCAGAGTTCCTGCGAGCCGTGAAGTCCATCATCTTCACCTGCAGAAAAGATTGGCTGCCTACGACCCGCCGCGAGCAGGAGGAAGTATGTACAAATTAATTACTTGCCTGAGGCCACTTGATATTTTCCTTAAGTGGGTCAAATAAACTGTAGCAAACCACCCTGTCTCCCTCACCCCTTAAAAAAAAATACCGAGTTGCAGGTTTAATGAACCCGAGCTTCCTTCCAAAAATAGTTTTTCAGGTTGAGGCTGCAGCTTTCCCTATCATATACGATGGCCACAAAAGACAGAAGAAGAAGTCAGTGTTGAGCATGTTGATGTCCAACATGTACAGGACCAGCCTTCAAGGGTTCTAACTGCAAGGAACAGATACCGGTTTGGTGCATTAGGAATAAGACCGTAGGATTTTCACCTTTAAGCCACCAGTGGTTCAATGCCTGAAGCAGCTCTGGTGTCCCTCTTATCCAGGGTCCCAGCTGGAAGAATTTGAAGGTAAGATTTCATCTCCCTTGACCCCGTGTCATGGCTTCCATTGGTGTTAACTGGGGATAATGCGCTACTAAATCACAGAGGAATCCTTGGCCCTCCTTTTGCACAGAAATACAAGAACCAACAGTCCTGAGCAATGGAGGCATCGGTGTCCATGCCATGTGTGGTGTGGCATGATGGTGACACCCCTCTTGTCCCTGGAGATGGCTGGGCAGGCTGCTGGGGAGCACTTAGTGCGAGTGGTTTTGGTTTTGATGCTACCATAAAAATAATGAAAGTTCCTGGTTTCTTTGCAGCCCAGGGGTCTCCAACACAAATCACAGGGACCTTAAAAGCAACATGCTCCACCCAGGTGGGTTTACGGCAAAAATCCAAAGGTGTTAAATGAGGAAATTCTCAGAAGCAGCTTCATAGTTTGAGCACCTCACCTGGGAACTCTACGCTAGTTTGCTCAGTTCCCAGAAACCATGAAACGTAGCACCAACAAGCAGAAAACTGAGATGGCCAGGGATTGTTTGCACTTTTTTAGCGGTTGCAAAGCTTGTTTTAACTTCTATTCCAGCATGGGTGTTGCTAATACCCCTATAGCAGGGAGTGAAAAGAAACAGAAAGAAAGCAAAAACCCAGATGACCAGTAATGCAAACACAATTGATTTATCAGAAACAGCCCCGCTGTTTTAAATCGAAACAGTGAACAGTTACTGTTTTGGCAGACTGGTTAACAATCAAAATCAACAATTGCTTGTAATATCACTGGTGGCTTATAAAAATCCTCTCCAAAACCACTACTGGTGCTCTTCCATCAGTGAAGACTCCCATAAGAACATCCACTCAGGCAGCTTATGCCATTTAGAGTCATACCAGGTTAATAATTCCATTTCAGCCACAGAATTTTGCCCCTCCTGAAGAGCCAGTCCCAATATTTTCAGCATTGCACTACTGTCTCACACCAATTTCTGATTTTACTCACAGATTCTCAAACAACTGCCGGGGCTTCAAGCTTTTGGAAAGCCTCAAGTCACAGCTGTACACATAAAATTACATGGTTTGTTGGTTTTTTTTTTTTGAAGCACAAAAGCACCAAGATCTAAAAATATTTTTTGAAGCTAATAACATAAATCCTCTCCCCGTTACTGAAAACCACATCTCACCTTTGCTAATAGTCCCCAAACTAAGTTCACCATCAGCTCTTCACTAAGTTCACCGTCATTATTTGTTAAAAAATCAAGTAAGAATGAAAATAGGACCTTAGGAAGAATGTTCTTCTTGCATTGAGCTACAGGACTCAACACTGGAAAACGCTGCGCTTTACAAAGTAAAAAGTGTCCTTTGAATGAGCAGCTGCACTTCACATTGATGTTTAATTAAAAAACAGCTGGGATGAAAAGTGGCTGCTTATCAAGAGCTAATAACTACATTTCCTACTAATCTACTGAGCGCTCCATCAGTGGGGCAATCATACCTATAAATATATATAAATATCATCCATATACATCTCTATAAAAAGATATGGCTTGTATTGGCTTTGCAAAATGGCATATTCCAAGGAAGAGTCTGTCCTCAGTCAAACATCCTCATCTAAACAAGTCTTTAAGTAAATGGCATTAGAAAGAAAATCTGTCCATCTCATACCAGAAACATCCCACCCGTGCAGGCTCCCGGAGCATCAGCAGAGAGAGAACGGGAGGAGGCACAACCCCCTCTGCCTGCTCCCACTTTCTGAAGGTCCTTGGGCATCCTCCTACCGCTTACGATGCCAGACGGGTGCTAAACCCCACGCTGGACAGGAAGAAATTAGGAGCAAAGGCTAAAAAGGCAGAAGCAAAGAGGGGGAATAAGAGGCAGTATTTCAGGCAAAATCCGGCGCTGCCCATCTTGGAGGACGGGGGAAATTCCCAGGATCTGCACGGTTTTTCGCCCCACTTTTGGCATTGCAGGGCTGAGCAGAGGGTGCAGGGCTCCTCCACCAAGGGTTCCCTCCGTAACCTCATTATTACCTTCCATTTCCCTACACTTAACAGCTTAAGCCTCTTATCTTCCACATGCTCTGAGTCTATGCAAATAGCGCTAATAAAAGCAAAGGATTCTCATTACAGCACAAATCTCTTCTCAGAGCACAGTTGTGGCCTTTTTTTCTCTAAGCACCAGGAAACAGCCTGGGAAGACAAAGGAGTACAGCCTCAGAGGACAAAAAAAAATGCAAAGACCAGCTAGGATATAGCAAGTGGAGCCTTTTATTCACCTCCTCCAAGGCCAGCGGCTCCAGCCCTTGGAGCTCAAGTTCACGTTCAGAGGGATTCCCAGAAGCCAACCAAACCTGCTGGGTATGTTCAAGCAAATACGTCCCCGTTCATACGATGTAACTTTTATTTTTTATTTAAAAAAAAAAAATAAATAAACATAAAGAAATCAATGAAGAGCAGACTATACCGTCTCAGTATCCTAAACCCCAAAGGGCAGGCAATGAAGGAATCAATTCTTCTCCCTGTTCTTTCTGCCACCAGCTGTGCATCACAGCTACAAAACCCCTTATCCAACACGATCTTCCCTCGGACACCTCAGCTCTGCATCTGCTTTCTGCAGGTCTAAGTTTGGCCTTTAACCTGTGCACTATCTCTGCACCTTTGATCAAGCATCTGGCAAGGTTTAAGGACAATTTATGTGCTATGACTGCACTCCGGTGCTCAGCAGATGGAGAATAAGGAAATGTCAACCCGCAGAGAAGGGAGAGGATAAGGAATCAAACCCTGAATTCTCTTTCCAGTTGTGACCCAAGGGATGAGGCAGCTTCTCTCAGTCTCCTCTTCTCCTATGACACCAGCGTCTCGGGCCACGCGTACACGAGAGACAGTATGTCTTAAAATGCAGAGATTTTCATAGAAGATAAAGACACAGCAAGCCAAGATGTTTTTCTTTTTCTCCTTCCCTACTAATTAGGTGCCTGCCACAAGAAATATCAGCCCTTAAACTTGTGACTTGCTTCTATTCCCCTAGTATTTTCACAGCTCCTGCCCTGAACTTTGCTGCCTTAGATGAGCAGTAACTTGACATTATCCCTACCAACTTCAAACCCCACCAGAGAGAAGTTTTGCTCTACACTTAGCACGAGCAACACAAGGTAGGCAGAAAAAAAAAGGGATAGCAGAGAAATAAAACAAGCAATCTACAAGTATCCAGTTTTATCCTGGAAGCTGTTTCAGTAATGGAGAGGTATTTAATTGCTGGCTAATGCAGCCTAAAAGACACACAACTGCCTTTCTCACAGGTTTTTAATACACCGTGCTCTGCAGCAGCTTCAGGGTCAACCATTCCCTGCATTCCCTGCCCATCAATCAGCATTGTGATAATCAGCTAATGACAGAACTACAAATAACCACCTAAGCTGGTTTGCAGGAAAAGTTTTGCACCGATTAAAAAGGACAGAACAGCTCCTCGTCAATTAAAGAGGCCACGGGGGATTTGCGAGCTGTGCCTTCCCTCTCCGCAACAGCCTGAAGCTTCCCCTGGACCTGGGGAAGGAGACAGGGCTCTGGCAGCCCCTGGTTCATCCAGCTCAGGGGCTATGGGGGGGATCACAGCACATGGGGCATCCTCACGCCCCCCCGAGCCCCGCTCCTCCGGCACCCACCCGGATGCTGAGGGATCCAGGAGGGAAGACCAAGAACACCCAGGAGGGAACACCCACGGAGCACGTCAGCAGAGAGAAGGTTCAGGTTGAGAGAGAGTTTTGGCAAGCTGTAATGCAAAGTATTCCCTAATTCCCTAGTGGTTTGCAGTAACCCTGTAGAAATCTCAAAATCAAGTTCTCAGCAGCCTGTAGGGGTTTGGATGGGTTCAGCCCCCATCCTGCAGATTCACTGTCCCAGAGTGGCCATCAGGATTGGTAGATGCAGAAGAGGGTGGACAGGTCAACATGTGAGTCTGACCATCACATTTTATCACAGTATCACTCTCCATTTAATTGAAAACAACAGCACATCTGCCAGCATCCAAGGAACATGTAAATGCAATTATATCCAAAAGAAATCTGTATTCTTTAGAGATTCTTTCCCCTTCTTCCCCTCTCCTCCCCACGATGCCAGCACTGTCAGGTGTCCTCATGCTCACGTGAAACCTTCCAGAGGCACCAACCTCAGCTATTTCCCATCCTATTTCGGATGCAAACAGCATGAGTGCCCAAATGTTCCTGTTAACACCAACTAAGATTAATATAGATCACACAAATATTTCAAAGTATGCCCGCATGCATATTCATCTTTATTTGGCTAATGTGTAACACCAGCCAGGCAAAGCCCATGTCTAATCAGAAATGCTCTGTCTGAAAGCACCGAGCTGCCCTTCACACCACACCAGCCAGCATTTGCTCTCCTTCTTTTTTACCTCCCTTTCTTTTTCTTTTTCTTTTTTTTTTCTTTTTAAACACTGTGACTCTTCAAAGAGAATTTTCCACACTTCGGACACATGCTGTGTTTAAAGGCTTGGGAAGCCTTTTTAATTTGAAAAAGGCACCACTGAAAACAGAAACACTTGAAAGGAAAAGCACTCAGGAAATATTAATACGAAAGAGGTGGGATCCATGTGTTTTCCTTTGAAAAGTTCTAATATCTGAAAGCTCAAACATACCTTGATAGACAACAGCAGGTCAGCCAGGATGTACCACACGACATTTCTGTTGGCCACAGGTTCTTTCTTCTTTCTTTTTAAATAAATACTCACTAGTTTAAACTCTGGAGGCTACTTACAATCCATACTTAATAAGACTGTCATGTTTGAACAACTGATTGTGCAGACTACAAATATGCAAAGATGTACTTAATTATCTGAAATTACGGGGCGGGGGGGGGGGTTGCATTTTTTTAACATACAGTTGGATGTTTTCTTTTTTGAAAGATCTAAAGCCAGTTTACAGTGTAAGAAGAGTTGGGACCAGGCTCATGTCAGTGAAGACCCTGGAGAGGAGGGACGCAAGTATTTAGGACAAAACTTCACAAAAGTATTAGTGTCAAAATTGTCTCTAAATCTAAGTGGAAAGCATTCACCTCAAAGCATGGGATGCAGCCATTTGAGCACATCTGAAATATTTTTCAATTAAACATGCAAAATAGTGTGGCAACCTGGAATCAGGTTAAGGAAATGCACTCGGATGAGGCAGTGGCCAGACCACAAGCTGGATTTTGCATAAGGTTTAACTTCATTGACTACGACCAACCAGGTCTTCTCCTTGGCTCCTTTTCTGGCCAGGTCAGCCAAAACTGGGCAGCTCTGCTGGCAACATAAAGCTGTTTCTCCCAAACCTTGCTGCTTGAGAGATGCATAGGATGGAAAATAGGAAAAGTTTATTCACTAAAAGGGTTGTCAAACCTTGGAACAGGCTGCCCCAGGAAGTGGTGGAATGACCATCCTGGAGGTATCTAAAAGCCAGACAGACGTAGTGTTGAGGGACGTGGTTTGGTGGTGGATTTGTCAGTTGATGGTTAATGGCTGATGGTTGGACTCAATGATCTGAAAGGTCCCTTCCAACCAAGACGATTCTATGATTCCATGCCTAGATGTCTCCTGCTCAAGGACCAGACCAAACCTAGCACCACTCAGCTTTTGAGATGCAACAAGATGATAGAGCCAAGGTACAGCCCATATGAATGCTCCACTACAAGTGTGCTGACCTGTTTTAAGGAAGAGCTAGGAGATAAATAAGGGAGAGAATTAAAACTTAGTTATTCACAGTTTCCTTCTGGATTCAAAACGCTATGCCCATGAAAGGCAGGTCACGCTGGACTTTCAAGGCTGAAATGCTTTGGTAACTCAAGTATCTCCCTGCTGCCTTTCTCATGCATTTACACCCTGAAATGTTATTCCCAACATGTCAACAGTTTCTTAATATTGCTGAAACCACAAATTTACACCAGCTATTTTCTCAAATTTCTCCAGTGTCCTTCCAGACTAATACAAAACACCTACCGCCTGGTGAGTCTCGCTTGGAGGAACAATGAAGGATTCCTCATCAGAAAAGGACAAATTCCATGTCTCACACTGCCTCAAAAAGCTGCAATCATTCACATTGTCATCAGGAAACGCGGCATGCCTTCAGCTTCCGAAATCATGCTGCGCTCTTTGTATTGCATCCCATTAGCTCCGAGATAATAAATAATGACAATGCACAGCACTGACATAACACTGCTATTCTTGGAGGACAGAACACTTTATGAACGCATGCAAACACCATTAATGCAATTTTGCAAGTGGGGAAACTGCATGGAGAGCTTCAGTTTTCAGTTGCTTTTATTTTTCTTGAAGTCCTACAGAGAGGGAAGTGGTGGGAAGTTGTTCCTTTAACCCAGACCCATGGGGTACTTAGGTACAGAAAAGCCACAGTGAGCCCAGACAACGTTCCTTCAACATGACACGCTCACGAGCAAAGAGTTATTCTGCATAAGAAGGAGTCTGCCAGGGTCCATACCCACCTGACTCCCCAACCAAAAATTAAACCCTTTGCTTCCCAGTGCTAACACCCAAGCAGCATCCCCAGGCAACGGCTAATCATGCAGCTAAAAAATTACAATCTAAGATGTTACCAGGTTGTTTCTCCAGAAACACATCCGGGTGAGAAAAATGATGGACTAACTCAAGAGGTCATCTCCTCGACGCTCAGGACAAAGCTGAGCGTTCCCTCTCCATGGTGGAACCGAGAGTAACACCAAAGCAAACAAGCTAGAAGAATACGCAGGATTTAAGGGAAAATAATAGTCTCAAAACAAATCAGAATGCGTGATTTCTGGCAATGGAGACAGAGGGTATTTTGTTCTTTCTCCATGAGAAACTTCAAGGCGCAAGTTAACCTTGTGGAAGAGCCTGAAAACTCACTGTGCCCAGCTCTGTGAGTGGATTTACAGGTGTATCGTGCTGGGTAATTATTAACTTTTTGTTAATTCATAAAGTCTCCAAAACACCTGTCTACACATCAGCATAAAACAGACACTAATGCATTAGCCTTGACAGCAATACCCACGGCCATTTAAGCAAGCACAGGGAATGGCAGAGAAAATAACAACCAAAAAATCACAGCAACAACTGTTGGGGGGGGTGATAAAGTAAGATGTGTAAGGCAAAGCACACTGGCTGAAGCACAGTTTAAATTGACAATACAGAACTGGAAAAGGGCTCTCCAGAGGTTGAAGGAGCAGCTCAGCTGGTGGTTTAAACAGTATAGGCTGCACAATTTATTTTGAAGCCAATAAAGAAAAACAAATCTGCTGCCCAAATAAACCAGAACACATTTATACACTTAGAGCAGGAGCTCAAGCTGACAAAATTGGAGCTAACTATTAGGCACACCAGGCAGGCAAACAAGCTCGTTTCCTATCATTTACCATCCCTATATTGGACATGGAGAGGAGGTGACATGGAGATGCCAGTCCTCAGGTGACACTCCTGGGCTGTGTTCTGGCACAGGGCTGGGCTGGGTGACCCCAGCTCCAAACCTGCTCCTTGTAGCCTCCTTGGGACAGGTTTGGAGCTTCAGCCCAGCCTGGGGACATCTCCCACTGTGATGCAGAGCAGCCACCCAGCAGGAGAGGACCTGGCCTTGGAGAGATGGTCCAGCTTCTGATCCGGACACTTTCCTGTGCAAGAGAGTGCTTCTCCATATCCAGACAGACAGAGGGAAAAAACAGGGATGCAACAATGATTACATGGGCTACTTTTTCCCTATCAAATGCTCTGAGTTAATGGAATGAGTCTAACCTAACCAAAAAGCAACAGCTCAGTTTAACACCAAAACACATCCACCCTCCACATGCTGATTGCATTCAGCCAGCCACAGGCACCCTGTGGTAATTCTATTTTATATTTTTTTGCAAGAGTTGGGCATTTTAATTCACTGACCTGGGGGAATATGGAATAAACAAGGCAAACTGGGACAGCACAACTCCAGAGCAGGCTGCGAGGACAGAGCCCCTGAGCTGGTTGCAAGATTGGGTACCAAGGCTTTACAGAAAGCTTTTAAAGGAGTGAAGCTTCAGCCAGCAAAGTTTCCTTCAAAAAAAAAAAAAAAAGAAGAAAGTCAGAAGTAGATTAAGGGAAGGCTCAGAAAGAACAGGATCTCTTTTAAAAAAAGCTATGCAGAAATGGAAAAAATCCGATAAATGCTTGCTGTATCCTTGGACTTTATTTTCAGTGGTTTAGTGGAAGGGGTATTTTCCAGCTTCGAGAAGATTGCCAGCTTTATTACCTCTTAGGACTGATTTCTGCTCTGTATAAAATGACAGGAATCTCTCAAACGTTGGTGAAACTGCACTTAAGCTTCCCTTGTCACCCAAGAAAGTTGGTGTGGCGTTTGGTTTGGTTTTTTTAGTGCGCTTCTTCAACTTCCAGATTAAAACAGAAATAATATCAACATGCAGTTTCCTTTAGGTGCTAATGCACTGGATGTCCAAATTACGCAAAGGCTACATCCCCGGGTTTGTTTCTTCTCCAGACCATGTCAAAAGAGATACATGCAGGTGGGTATTCCCTCATCCAAAAATCCCCCCAGTCACCCGTGGGGCCCATCACACGCTGGCATTTCTTCAGGTGAACACATTAGCCCAGCGTGGTGGATAGAACACTTCATGGGGCTGTTACTTCTTCTTCTGTTCTTCCACATCTCCATTAGAGCGATGAATTATTTTACTAGGTAAAAGATTGAGCCCTGGCAATTGGGGCAGAGCTAATTTTACCCCCCAAGGTTTTTTGGTGGAACCTTCCACCTTCCTCATCTCCAGCCTCTCGGATTTATGCTGCCCTTTGGTGCTGCTGCTGTTTAGAAAGACCACAAGTAGAGACTCAATTTCCAAGGACCCAGACCAAGACAGTGATTTTGCAGTTGGAGCCAAGGACAGAAACAGGACAATGGGGTGAGATTCCCTTTGCAAGACACCTGCAATCTTTCCTTTGCATCAGTTGGAGCTTTTTGCTTTCTCCTGCTATGGCTTTCAGACAGAGAAAATGTAAATAATCTAACTTTTTGGTGAAAAATGCAAGGACTTCTGTCTTCTTCCATCTATATGGAAGGAGCCACCCAAGTTGAATGAACCCAGTGCTTAAAAAAGCCTTTATTCCTACCTATCCTCCCAAGAAGTGCAGCTCAGAGATATGTCAGGGGCACTGCTGGGGATTCCTGGTATTTCTGCAAACAGAAGGTGCACGAATTCTGCAAAGGGAGAGTCCTTCAAAATTCTTTCCTCTCCACTCAGCTCCATTTCAAGCCCCACCTGCTGGACCCAGGGCCAGCTGCTCCTCGAGTTGGGATTCCTGCAGATGTTGTGACTTTTTCACAGTGGAGAATTTGGGATAAGCAGCACACAAATGACTGCTCTCAGAAGACCACTGACAGAGAGTTCATGGCTTCTCACCTTCTCTCCATCTGTTACAAAAAGAAGGGGGAAAGGGATAGAGCTCCAAATAACAATTATTCACCTCCAGCCTCCCAATCCAGCTGGAAAAGAGGAGCAGAGCAGCCACAGCCTGGCAGCCCCTGAGGGCTGAGGGTGGAAATGTTGTCAAGGTCTGTGACAGGACTGTCCCAGCTCGTCCCAGCTGTTCCCTCCCATGGCTGCTCTGCAGGCTGGTCCCAAGGCAAGGTGGGATGATGCTCTGCAGCGCTGGCAAAGGGCACTGCCAGTGGCTGTGGTCTCCTCCTGTGCCTTGGAAACTGAGGATGGGAAAGCAAGACTGAAGATGGAACAACATCACGGACATCTGCAGGGTTGACTGTTAGATTTATATTTCTTTTCCTCAAGAAAACTAGGGAAATATAGAAAAGTACTGCATTTTCATTTGGCAAGGGATTGTTTATATTGTCCATCAAGACACGTACAAGTTCTCCCAGCAGTTTGCACAGAAAACCCCAACCAGATATTTTATAAAGAGGTTTGTTACAGCAAGCAAACTACAGGATGAAGCACACATGCAAGGACCATCACTTTTATATTTAGAACATTCAACTGAAAGAGATAAGAAAACTCATTGTAGAGACACCTTAATAATAAACCCCACCATATACAAGTCCAGGAGTTTCAATATAATTAAAACATCAAGGTGGCAGCATAACTAAGTGTTTTAAAGAGAAAAGTATCTTTCAAATTGCTCATAAGATCCACGAAATCCAATTCTATGTAGTCATTTCACTTGTCAGGGTAGGCTTTAGCTTGCACTATTTCATTAACACATTTAAATTATACAAGCTGTAATTGATATACCGGACCTCCTGCTACAACAGCAAATAACTTCCACTATATTCATGGATGCTGCACTCTAAATCTACTGAGGCTGTGTGTATTTTACATACTACTCCCTCCTAGTTAATTTGAACTACTGACAGCAATTCTAACATCAGGGAAGATAAGAGACTTGCTTCTGGATGGGATGGGAGCAACTTCTCAGTGACCTTCTCTTCCTCTGCCCCTTGACTCTTCCCCAGTTCCAGACTCCACTAAAATGGCAAAGGATTTAGTCTGAGTGATAATTCATTAACACGTTTTCCTCCAAATATCCCATATTTCATGAAGGAAAGCTGCTATGTAGTAAAAGAAATCCCTCTAAAAGAAAGGGCCAGATGAACCTGAGTAATCAGCTCAGCAGCAGCCTCTCCGGTGGTGCCTTTGGCTTCACTCTTCAAGGTACGCAACTTTTCAGGAGATACTAA
Organism: Tringa tobata; assembly: GCA_033628505.1. Classification (NCBI taxonomy): domain Eukaryota; kingdom Metazoa; phylum Chordata; class Aves; order Charadriiformes; family Scolopacidae; genus Tringa; species Tringa tobata. The sequence continues at coordinate 28,702 of JAHREE010150810.1, read as the reverse complement.
AAATAAACCCGGAGCAGAAAAAATAAAGCACTAACATCTAAGTCAGCACTTGGAAGATGAAAAGAGCCCTGACTCAACTCCCGTAGTACCCAGAGATGGGAGGATATTCAGATTGCTCAAGAGATCCCAGAGCGTGGGGAAACAGGAATTACACAGCGGTATCCGCATAAAATCCCGCTGCATCATGCAAATCCCGACACCCCAGGTAACACATCTCCCTCCCCAGTTCTTTATGCAAAACCCAAAACATTAGCTTGAGCTTGTTGTGACAATCCACTTTTCCCAAAAAAGTCAATACATAAAATTCAAGGTATTTACTGCATTTGTTCTTTAAATGATGTGCTTTGATCTCCGCCCCGATAACAAGCAGGTAATTGAGGCTGGCCCAAAGCGCAGCGGCGGCGTGTAATTCCGCAGCGCGGCGCAGAAAGCCGGCAGCTCGGCTTATTTGGCATTCCTACATCCCTAGCTATGGAACGGGGAACACAACAGCCCTGTTAGAGCTTGGGGGAGTCCAGAAAGGAAAAACTCCCAACATCCACGCTCTTGGCTCCAGCAGGCAGCCCTCCCAAACTCTGCGAGCACCGCACCTTTTCTGATTTTTTCTAAAAAAAAATCAATTCTCACTCAATAGAATTATTTTTAAAAAAGCAACTTGTCCAAATGCAAAGAAGCTGAGCTCAGCTTTTGACTTCAACACCTCTTGCAACACAAGCAACAAGGACGACAGGGACAGACCCCTGCAAAGACCCAGGATCATCTGGGATCATCACCATGGCTCACTGGAACATGGGTTTGGCCTGTCCATCAGACAGATGCTCCTGGATGCCAGGAGCAACCTTCATAGAACAGGAGATGGAAGAGAAATCAGTGTTATTCCTAAAAAAACCCCAGTAAGCAGGCACTAAATCACAAGGCTGAGCCACTGAGTCTGTAACTTTGTCTCTTCCCCTGACTCAGGACCTCATATGGCTGGGCCAGGGAAGGCTTCCACTGCTCATGAGCTTTGCAAGTTTTGGGGGGAACCAAAGAACTGGACACTGCTCCCCAAAACAGCCGTCGCAGCTCCCACCCACCTATCTGGGAAGAACGTCTCAAATTAGGGGCATCCATAGCTCACAATAAAAAACTGTCTTCATTTAGCAGTTCATGGTCAGTATTTCATCAATTATGACCAGAACCATCAGGTACAACTTGGTTCTTGCAGCCAGGGATAAGAAAACAAAACCCACACATGCTCTCCTCCCAGCTGGAATGTCGCCGTTACGCAGAGCTGCCTGTTGAGGAGCGAGGTATGAAAGACAAAAAGTCTGTCTGAGACCAAACTTTGCTGAAGCAAAATCATCAGATCTTGATTTAGTACATCTCTGCAGAAAAGCAGCTTCCTTTTCCAAATAATATAATAGCACTGGTGGGGACTGCACGCCCCAAGACACTCACACTGCACTCACTGGTCTGCATCCTGACTGAAGTCATCCATAATTGTTTCTCGTTAATGCACATTTGATCATTTATACGGTGAATTTGGCAAGTCCCAAATTCAGCTCCATCATTATAAATTCCCTCCTGTGCTTTATGCTGGACTGTGAACTCCAAGACAAGACGGCCTCTCATTACAATGATGTAGATATGCCCTTAATCTCCTCGTGGTGAGGAAATTGCTCTGTTCTCATCACTGTAATAGCTGGTCGTCACATTTATCCTAATTTGAATTCATCTTCCTGACCACGGGGAACCAGAACTTTGTATAAAAGCAGTCAAGAT
>JAHREE010150810.1:0-12954 GCA_033628505.1 Tringa tobata | reverse complement strand
TGGCCCTGCTGGCCACGCTGCTGGGGATGCAGCCCAGGGTGCAGGGGGGTTTCTGGGCTCCAGCACACATTGCCAGGGCATGTGGAGCTCCTCATCCACCAAAATCCCCATGTCCTTCTCCTCAGGACTGCTCCCCAGCCATTCCCACCCAGCCTGGATTTGTGCTGGAGATTGTCACAACCCATGTACAGGGCCTTGCAATTGGCCTTGTTGAACTTCATGAGGTTCATACATTTTTCTATTATTACTGGCTTTAGGAAATATTATCTCTCATTTCTGTCAATGGCACAGGGGAGAGGAAGAGGCTGCCATAGGGGGTATCTGCACCAGCTGCTTTATTTTTGCTTTGAGCCTCCCATTAGAGACAGAGAGAGCTGAGACCACTCTGGAGTTTGCAGCAAACCGAGGGTAAAAAAAGGTAAAAACAGCTAAGCTGAGTGAAAAAAAAGAAGTCACTGCACCAAGTTGTCACTAGGAGAGAAGCAGGCGCTTCGTGGGTTTCCACGAGAGGGAAGAAATGCCCCAGCCCATTTCCCAAACCAGCTCAGCTCTGCAGCAAGAGGAAAAACCCCCAGCAGCGACCAGCACGTCACATCTCATCTAAGCAGAGAAGAGCACCGAGATCATCAGTGCAAAGATCCTGGGCTTTGTGGGACATCTACAGAAGGAAACCCTGTCCCAGTCACTGGGTTATAGACAGGGGAAGCCAGTCAGAAAGGAAAAATCAGATTTATAAAGCCACTCTGCTCTCTGCCCTGATTCAGCTGCGGTTTACCCAGCTGCAATGTGTTTACATTTCTAGCAAACTTAATCCTGAGCTCCTTGGGCCAGATATTCTAAGAAAGGAAAGGAACTTTATTAATTATGTACTAGAGAGCTGCACTCTCAGTGAGTCGCTCAAGGAGCCAGGCTTGGACTAAAATCTACAGCACTGTGTAACCCCCAGGAATTTCTGGATGTACTTTATGTTGGGTTTTGTTAATTTACTTTTTTGGAAAATAGGCGTTTTGTAAAATTCCAGATTTTTCCACTAGATATTCTCAGAGATACTAAGGTAGCATTCAGGCTTCCTGCTCTAAGTATGAATGATACTATCTACAAGAGAATTCAGAGCTTGGCAGGCTGAAAGAAAGCAATTCACCTTCGAGCAAGCACTCACCTACTATTTCTATGAATAATAAATACATTAATTTATTAAGTGAATAAAATGCAGGAGACCAGAACTTGTTAGCAGTTGCACTGTGAATAACCGTGTTAGCGATCTAACACTCGAGCTGGAACAGCCGTGTCTCTCAAAATGAAACTGAAACTTTTTCTTAGTTTTCTAAAGTTTCTTGCAAGTTAAAGCAGTTCTCATACGCCAAAGTCCTAAAATACTGACTCCTCATAATGTCAGTCTGTGATGTGATCCCTGTGCATGTGTTTTAGGGCTATGTAGGACAGATTGAAAAGCAGATATTGCACAAAGCAGAGCACATGAGGGCGACAAATGGAGATACCAGGTTTGCTCCAGGTCAGTCTTTCCTATGAACTGTCACATTTTCATCTCCCATTTATTTGGGTCTGTTCCCACACTACAGTAACTGAGAAGACAGCTTAAGGATAATGTTGCTTTGCAATGCGCCGCCCCAAAAAACCCCACCTGTTTTAATATAAACTCCCGATAAAGATAAATGTCACTTTTCTCAGCTAAGGAGTTCGAGTGAGAAATTTCACTGCCGGTGTCTTCTTACTGCTGTAGTGTTATTATCAGTGCATCTCCTAAAGAAAATATTCCTGGGGCTGCTGCTCCTGCAGCTTTCAGAAATCTGTGCTCTAAGGGAAAGCAAGGAACTAAGCCTTTCAGGGCTCCTGGTGCAGAAGTAAAACTCCAGCTAATTTAAATTAGGAAAAAACCAAAAGCCCCTAACTCTTTGAGCCTGAATTACTTTTGATTTTCCCTTGCAAAAATCAAGGAAGAATCCAACCTTACATTAACACCATGAGGATGCAGTAGTGAGGAGCAGGCAATAAGGAGAGGATGTCCAAAGTATCCTAAGTCACAGTCTGAGCTCATTCCTCTGTTTATGTACATTTTTTAAGAGGTTTAATTAAGCTACCACATCTTAAGATGGGTTTTTCAAAGCTATATAAGCAATTCGTAAGAACTCAGACTGCAAAGGGCAGTTCGGGCACTCATGATTCTTTGAAAATCCTCAACTGGTGTAATAGAACTCATTTTCTCCTGCAAATTAGACACATATTTAGCCAAAATAACCTGAGGCCATGTACAGAAGTTACAGATGATCACAACCTAAGCATGAGGGCAGAGTTAAGGTTACAGATCCAGATTTTAATGCCATGTTCACATGTCAAAGCATCAAATATGTAACATGTAAAAATCACCTGATAGAGAAAATCAGGGCATCTTCCAGTGAGGAGTGGTTGGGCAGAGTCACCCTGTGGTCACCAAGGACCCATGAAGTCAATCAAATCATCAACCAAATCTGAGACTGGCCAAATTCTTTTACTAAAGCTTTAGATCTGTTTAAGGTATTTAAGATAATCTAAGTCCTTATATTGGCACAAGCTGTTTAAAATGATCTAAGGCTTTAGATGGGTTTAAGCTGCTTATGCAGCTTTAAGGTTTTAAAAGGGTTTAGACTGCTAAAAAACATCCCCAAAAAGCAAGTGGGGTTGTTTGTTGGGAGCTGTTTGTACCATTTTCTGGATTTTAGTATGGTGCAAATGCAAAAATATCTACACAGGAGTAAAATATTTTGTTTGCAACACTGAAAGTCAGGCAGTCAGTACGAAGTCTACAAATACTGAGTTTATGGATGACCCCTATTGGCATAAGTTTGAGAGGAGTGGCACGTCCTAATTAAAGCACCAAGAACTCTGTCTCTAAAAAAAAAAAAAAAAAAGAAAAAATTAAAAAAGGTACTATAGCACATTACACAAAAACTTGATGCATCAATTCCATCTTGTTAAGAAAAAGTAGACAACAAGCCAGTATATAATTCCTACAGATTCTGCTTTCCTCTCCTCCTTTCTTCTACTCTTATTTCCAGCTTTGCATCACCAAAATATTGTATCCTTTGTCATGCTTTTCTTAGGATTAAGCCCACAGCTGCCTCTGGGGATATGAAGTCCAAGGTGCCCATGTGGTGCTGGAAAAACTCAATAACAAGACCCCAATTAGTCAGACAAGTACTTGCCTGGAGCAATACCTCTGTATTGCAGGGGGTGTTGGAACACACAAGGGCCAGGAAGACGTTTCCAGGAGGCCAGGAAGGGTTCTGCTCATCTACATCTTTGCAGCACAAAATTATCCCCACTCAAGTAAATTTTTTGCAAGGAACATGCTCAAGGCCCACACTTCAGGTTAATTACCCGTTGCGCTGAGGTGCAGAGCTCTTAGCTCCAAGAAGCACTTTTATTTCCTTAAGTCCTCCCTGGCAGGTCCAGCTGACCTCAAACCATCCCCAAAGTCCCCAGAGCTCACTTCTCCATGAGGTGCATGCTCTGGGTCTTGCTCCAACCCTGCACCCTGAGCTCTCCAATTGCGACCCTGGTGAGACCTTCTACCAGTCCCAGCTCCACTGTGTCACCTTCTCGCACGGCATGGGAGGGCTTCTGGTGCAAGGTCTGCTCCAGACCTGGGGTTCAGCCCCAGACCAAGACTTGGGTCCCACCCAGCCTGTGAGATGAGGAGCCCAGAGCAAAGCTCAGCCCCAACTGAGAGCAGTGCTCAAGGATGGAGTCACCACCCGTCCCTTGGGGAGCTTGAGTTTCCTTCACAAAACACCATCTGGAAAACCCGGGCAACTCTCCTGCTCGAGGGCTCACCTTTTATAAACAGTTCCAGAAACACATCTAGTCTCCTTGAGCAAGTTATATGGCTACAATTTTCAGTTTCCCATTCTGCCCTGGGGAGGAGACAGTCCCATCCCTCCACGCCATCTAGATGCAAAAAATGCAGTTATATTGGGACAAAAAACCCCAGGGACTGGAGCAGAGGCGGGTGGTTCAGAGCCACCCTCAGCTCTCATTTACACAAACATAAAGGCAGAGCATCTGGCCACGTGTCAAAAGTCTTTAATTACATGATCGTGCTTATCTTAAATATCTATTTATTGAAAGCTGTAAATAACACAAGATTGCTTTCTATCTGATAAACACCCCGCAGACAAAGGGAAGTTACAATCACGTATTCAACCTAATGCTTATTCCAGCTTTTGATTGCTTAATTTTGCAACCTTTAGGTGATACTGATGTGTCCTCTCTCTCCCCCCCTACCTTTGCAGTTTGCTCTTGAGCACCGACTTCATTCTATGGTTATTCAGTTCATGGAGAACAAGATAAGGTGTTGGTTTTTTTTTCAATAAACGAGATTTTTCTCCCAATACATATTTTTTGACTTGGGACTATGCTTCTTCAGACAGCAGCAGTCCCCGAGCAGTTTGTGCAGTGGCAAACGCTGAGCAAAATCCAAATGACTGAGAAAAAAACCACATAAACGCCGACAGAAATAGCAACAGAAGCAACAGAAACCCGTTATGTACAGTTAACTGAGAAAATTGGCCTCTTGATTTTTCAATTTTCCCAGCCTTTTCCTCTGTAAGGAACAACAGACTGCTCAGGGATGGGCTCGTGCCTCAAAAGCCTACACGGCATCCCAAAACAAAGTGCAGAATGACTATGGAGACAGACTAATTACAGAGTCCTTAGAGTCCTCCCTATCTGAGGATTATCACACGATTGGCAAAAACCTTCATAAGCCAGAACATCACACCAGGAGACAGCTCTGGGAAGCGCCAGAACCAATGAGCTGGTTTACCCCGGGGGGAACGTGCCCCCAACACACCCCAAAATTTCAATGGCAAAAGGTATCTAGGTCCTTCCATCTGCATATGAATAACAGAGCTTTATCATAACTTGTCACATTCCTGCATCCATCAATAAACCCAATTGTCAAGCCAAATTAGCTACCCTGGGAATTTAGTTACCTTCCAGGTAGCCCCCATGCAAGTTTTCCAGGACACTTCTAAGTTCTGCTGTAATAACAGCATTATTGTAATTTTTGTTATCTATGTTATGTTATTTACGTTATCGATCCCTGCCAGTTGAAATTGGAGCACGGAAATACAGATTGTAGAAAATAAGAGGTGAAACCAGAATGAAGCTCTCCCCCACAACATCCCCATGAACACAGCCCAGCCTCCTCCTTCATGGCCCGTGGTCAAGCAAGTACATTGTCCCCTCTGGACTGCCCATGTTTACTCTCTTTGCACAATTCAACAAAGGATATCTCCTTTCAGATTTTGTCATCAAACTCTGTATGATGGAGCACCCTGGAATCTCCACCAAGACCAGGGTCCCGCAAAACTGGACTCTACACAAACAGCAAAAGCACCTTTCTGCTCACCAGCGTGCCAGTTACCCCATGCCAAACAAACCTTGCTGAGGTGCCAAGGAGGAACTGAAGCCAAGGAACAAAGGTTTTGCCCTACAGAGTAATCATTTCTGTAAAAACAGAAACAAGGAGTCTTTCTTGTCTTAAACTGCCCGTAGTGCAGGGAGACACAAGAGACCTTGGGTAGCATCAACCCAACCATCAACCATCCCCCAGCATTGGGAGAGCACGTACATGTGCCTTACTTCATGGACACACAAGTGTGCAGAGAACAGACAAAAATGAATCTTTTTATATGTTACGTGTCTTAGGAGCTCAACTTTCAACAGGACTTTTGCTTCCAGGTCACTATGGCTTAAAAGAAAAAACTAAATCTCATTGAAGCTTAATAATTGAGGAGTAAAATAATATATTTTCTGCCCCAACTGAGAAGCACGTCCTTTACTCTCACTATAAACCGAGTCAGGTATATTATCATCGAATCATGGAATGGTTTGGGTTGGAGGGGACATTAAAGACCACCCAGTGCCACCCCCTGCCCTGGGCAGGGACACCTCCCACCACACCAGGTTGCTCCAAGACCCCTCCAACCTGGCCTTGAACCCCTCCAGGGATGGGGCAGTCACAGCTTCTCTGGCCAACCTGGGCCAGGCTCTCATCACCCTCACAGCAAACNCTCCCCTCCCTGATCCAGAGTCCCTCCCCAGCTTTCCTGGAGCCCCTTGAGGGACTGGAAGGGGCTCTAAGTTCTCCCTGAGCCTTCTCTTCTCCAGGCTGAACCCCCAACTCTCTCAGCCTGTCAAGCACTCTAAAAAGCAACTCCTTTGGCTATACCAGCAATACCTTCCATTCATTACATTATTTATTTATTTAAAGGCTGCAGTCCCTGCTCTGCTGACTGAGCCCCCCGTGCACCTCGCAGGCCCCCAGCCGCACACACACCTTCTCCTCGCTGCTGAAGCTGGCCCAGGCTCAATGTCCACCCCTGCAGTGGGTGGTCTGACCCCCACAGCCTCCTGCTCTTGGCACAGCACCACATCTTGTTCAGAGACACGAAGCCACTCTAAATATTTTCCTTCAATCTGCCCCGGGTGCACAGTACACGTCCTTCACTTGCCAGGTAGCATTTTTTTATATATATTTTTTTTTCCTACTGCATAAAATGACTTTCCAATGAATTAATCAAAGTTATAATCAAATGCCAGTATCAGTGAGGGAGAAGTTGCCTGCGCTCACCAGAGATGTCCCCGCTGCACAAGGGTCGTCTGGAGAATTCATTTCTAGCAACAGATTCTCTGCAGCAAATAGTTTTCAGAAGAAACCTGGCCAAAGTGGTTTTGAACAGTCATTCAAAACAAAACAACCTGTTTGGCTCAGCAGTTTTCACTCTCCCATAAAATTCGCTACGATGCCAAGACCGCAAAAGAAAATAAATAAATTGGAAAATATGAGTTATAAGCAACCAAAACCAGGGTGAACACGAGCACAACATACAGAACGGTGACAACCAACACAGAATCAGGCAAAGGCCATGAGGAGAGAGATGAGGGATGATAAATTTGTTTTCAGGGACTAAAATATAGGGGCAAAGGGGAACTGGCTGGTGAGGACTTGAAACGTCTTTGAAACACAGCTGAGACAGGATGGACGTGGGTGAGAGGGACCAGGGCAGGAGGGGGAGATGCTCACACAGCTCAGCCTGTCCCAGGGGTCTGCTCTTTTGCACGTGAACAATCATTTCAAAGGCCATATGAGTTCCAATTGCAAACGTTATTTCAAACATATTAGACCTTTTGATTTCAAGTCCATCACTTGGCAGGAGCTCCCACCAGCATATATAAAATGTGCTTAAACTCTAAAGGCCACTAAAAAAGTGGGTTAGAATCTTTGTTTGCAGCAGAGGTGTATTTTGAAGGACTCTGAGATCATCCCTGACATCATCATGAGCGGCTCTCACCTTTCTCACTCGCACTTTAAGAGAATGATAAATTCTGTGGTGACTGAGTTTCAGCAGATCACTTGTTACATCAGGGTTTACTCATTTCTTTTTGCTGGCAGCCCCCAAAGTGGGGCTGTGAGTCAGCAGCAGCCCTGGGCCCTTCCTCCAGAGACACAGGAGATGGTCCAGTCACCCACAGTTGTCTCCTCCACCAGATTTTATTGACCAGGCTCCTTCCAGAGATGCTGATGCATCCCACATCAACAGCTGCCAGAGTAACAGGATGGCACATGGGAGGGGAAGCAAGAGGCAATCTCTCCACTGAACTGGAAAATCTGGGCTGTTTAAGGGGTGGACAACCCATCTGAAGGTCTCAAGTCCACTGGGAGTCCCACACAGGGAGCTTGCAAACAGCCCCGGATCATCAGGGCTGTGGGATCCTCCTCCTCCAGCTGCAGGGAGAGGCAGGTCAGCCACGACCATTAGGGTCAGGGTCATTAGGGTGTCCTGGGCCATAACAACCCATCCAGACTGACCCCACACTGGGACAAGCAGCTGGGCTCCTCCTGGGGACTGTCCTAGCAGCTATTTCTGGGGCTCCTCCCTCCCTCTGCTCCCAGGGGATGCCAGCAGCATCCCACGTTCCTCAGCCATGAGGGCTTTCACACGAGGCCCTCAGAGCCCAAGGTGGCCACGCCACATGCAACGTGCCTCGTTAAATTATGGAAGTCATTGATAACAGCAACAAGTTGTGGTGATCACCTCCAAACAACCCCGACCCCACCACCCACAGCACCCACACCCCCAGGAGCTGGGGTTGCTCCAGCTTCTCCCAGCAAGGAGAAAACATCTAGCCATAGGATTATCTATACAGTAAAATACATTCTCCCACACGTTTTCCTACAGCTCTAGTGTCCACCCAGCAAACAGTCAGCTGAAAAAAAAAATAATAATAGTGAGCGCTGCTGTCTGCAGTTGGAGCTTAGAGTCAAAACTTATTACTTGTATTTTCAATCTGCCAGGGACTCATACTGCGATCTTGGCCAAATGGCTCCCCCTTCCCTCCTCCCCATTTCCCACACACAAGAAAAAGTAAGACGCAGAAAGGTTAAACGGGAACAAAAAAAGGCCACGCTGCTTTTTTTTTCCCCCCACCTCAGTTCACCACTGAGATCAGAGTAGAGCAAATCCATGACTTACATAGCTGCTACGCTTCCATTCTTGGCATAAAAAAGTTTCTGAGCTTTTTAAAGAAATAAACGAAGAGATTTGGGCTACAAACTCTGACATCCCTTTTTCACTAAGGTCAGCAATATGGTTAAATATGGGCAAGCAACAGCCAGCCTTCCTATATATTTTTGAAGATCCTCTTCAGATAATGATTTGGGCCTTTAAACAGTTAAATAAATGAGTGTGCTGGGATGTACTATTCCTTGGTGCATCCATACTAACCCATATTATACATCTGCCTTAACTGAACCAGCTGCAGGTATTTAGCTTTACATGGAGAAAGGAGATATTTTTTAGCCCCAAAGAAACCTAGAGTGGTTTGTGCTCCTACCAGCACAAGGCAGAAAGACTCACTCCCAGCTGGTCCAATTAAAAATGATGGGTTTAGGTCAATATTATGTTCTTGCTCTCCTGGCACTGATCCCTTCCTCACCAGCTCCACAACGTGAACAGAGAGAGCTGAGATTGCTGGTAATTGCTGGACCAGCCCAGGGCCAGGTGGAAATCCAAAACTAAAGTGCATCTGAAGAGGAGGCACTCAGAACATGGGCTCCTCCAGAGGTCCATAAAACTTCTCGGCCCATCCACAGCTATCTCAATTTTCCAGCAAATATCCCCATTTACATAACTCAATTGAACAGGCCAGCCACAACCTTTACCAGAAACAAGCCAAGATGCTGGAGAGCCATTTGAAAACCATGACCTTGCACATCATGTATGTTTATAGGAGTTTCACAACTATTTCAAGCAAAATAATGAACTGCATCCTTTGCAAGCACGATACTGTCAGACAACCTGGACTCTGGTGCCTTGGAGAACAACAGTTTCATTTCCCTTTTCCTGGAGGTGATGAAAGGCTAAAAGTCAGAGGAATGCAGGGCCACCATGTCCCACCGGTCCCAAGGCATTACAGAGATTTCATAGAAGAGCAGCTTCTGGTGGGACTCAGGTGCCACCACCCCTGCAGAGAAGCACGCTGGCCCTGGTGCACCATGAGACGAGATCCACCGTGTCCTGCTCAAGGTGCTGGGAGGAGAGTTTGGGCCGGGGAACACACAAAGGGTTTCACGGCCCCAGAGGCAGGCGATCAGAAGCCCGTGCCCTGTACAGTAGATGATTTGCTAGGAAAAATGCCACTTTTCCTTCCTCCTCCTTAGTCATCACCCGGTTGGGATTTCTCGGGAGGTTTCTCATGCAAACCGGGCTCGGGACTGGAGCCAAGCAGCGAGCTCCCACATGGCATTGGTTTGCAGAGATCCCGCCAAGCACACAGGCTGGCCGAGGGGAGGAAGAAATAAATACCAGTGCCCCCCCTCATATTCTGTTGCAGCTGGGAGGATTTGCAATGTCCAAAAAGGACAAAAAAAAAAAATCAAACAAATCAGAGTGCAGCACTGGGCACGCTCCTTCACTGGCACGGCACGGAAACCAGAGAGAAAGTCCCATCCCCGCAGGACCTCGCAGCCCCGGCGCAAGCTGAGCATCGCTGATTTGGGGAAATAATTGCTTTCTTTGCACCCCAAAGTGCAAAGATGGAAGTCACCAGAGCCCGTCACCATTTGGATTTGCCATTCCTGGCAGAGCAGGAGGGCAGGGGACACGAGGGGGACACGAGGGGGACACGAGGAGCCCACAGCCCCGCACCCAGCCAAAAACCAGGCTTCGAGGAGCATTCCCCACTGCTGGCTCCAAAACATATTTTAAAGACATTCTCCTACATGCACCTCATACCAAACTCCTAACTAAAAATTGTTTTCAGAAACAGGGAGTGTGTGTTGGGGGGAGCAGATCAGACTGCATATCCAGTTTGGATTACTTTTTATCTGTCAGGTTAGAGATTCACAACTTCTCTTTCGAGGAAGCCCCAAGGGATTGTTTATATAAAATGATTATTTTATTTCATGTGCTGCCCACCCTCAGCTTGCACAATTAATTATGTAAACTTTTTGCAGATCCTGTCTTTAACAGTCAGCAGTCGGGCAAAAAAAAATCTACATATAATCTTGCACGCACACCGAGAAAATATATTGCACAAACTCACGTAAACACATCGAGATAGAAATGCAAACTTCCAGACAAAGGGCTAATTTCTGTCCTTGGAGGTTGATTCAGGGAAAGGAGCTGGATGATGCCAGCGAGGGCTGGATTTGGCCCTCAGAGAGGCCACTGCAGTCCCTGTGTGAGCCTGAGCTGTGGGAATCGGGCAGAGAACCCGGAGCCAGGGCAGGTATGGATGGAGCTGGGATGGATGTCTCCACCTGGGCACGGGGGGAAACTCAGCTCCCAGCCAAGGACGAACCTCTGGGGATGATATCCCAGTGCTCACCCCAAGCAAACCAAATAAAATCAGGCAGGGTGAAAAAAAAAAAAAAGAAAAGCCAGTGCCCAGGCTTTGTGCAGGCAAAAGGGTACTCAGCCATCGGCAGGGGTGTTAAAATGAGGGTTGGAATATATACGTATATATATTCAAATATGTTTATAGACGCCGTAACATCAGGTAACAGCTGGTTGTGCTCCGCAGGGAACACACATGGGGATGGGAAGCGGGATGGCAGCTCCTGGGCACGGGCTCCCGGCGTCACCCCGGGAGGATGAGGGCTCCCCACGGAGCAACATGTCCATTTTTTGCGCCGACGCAGCGGCTGGGGGGCAGCGGGGGAGACGCGTGTCCCTCTGCACGCCCCTGTGCATCCCGCACAGCGCTAACACGCACGGCATCCCGCCTCCCACCACCACAAAAAAAAAAAGAGAAATAAAAAAAATAATACTACTAATCTCTGCGTATTGGGAGAAAATGAAGTTGCTGTCAAGCCACGATAAATTTATGCGACAGCCGGGGCTAATTAAGCAGGAGCAAAGTCGTCGGGAGCGTGGCGGGGACAGGGTTACAGGCTGGCTGGGGGCTGATTGACACCGCTAAGGTTACCTCCGGCTCGGGGGAGCTCGCCCATCGAGCCAGCCAGCCCGGCCACCCAGGGAACACACACACACACACACACACACGTAGATATATATTTATCTCCTTATGCGCACACTCGGTGTGCGACGGGCGAGTGTCTCGGGGGCAACCTGACACCTTTCAGGAGGCAAAATGGAATCTCGCCGGCCGGTTGTGCACCCGCAGAGAGGGAGGGAGGGAGGAGAAAAAAAATATACTGCCTGCAAATATCCAACACGGAGAACAACAGGAAAAAAAACCAAACCCCAACCGACCCCCCCCCTTGCCCCTGGTGCCTACCTTTGCTGGGTGTCGGCAGGCAGATCCCGGATCGTTTTGGGTCGGTGGCTGTTCCCTTCTTTATGAAATGTTCGGTTCAGCCGGTGCTATTTGCATTCTTTCATTAGCACCTGTTTCAAGTAAGGAAGGAGAAAGCTCATTACGAGATCAGCTTCCTTTCAAAATAAATTATTAAAAAAAAAAAAAAAATAGAGATGCACGCTGCCAAATAATAAGAACGCTAATAAAAAAAAAAAAAAACCAAAAAAAAACACCACCACATGTATATTAAAGCCCAAACTAGGCAGTTTAATAATGGGAGATCTTGCAGGTTGTGAGCATGCTCCAGCCGGAACAAATCCTTCCTCTGTTATTCCTCTGAATAAAAATAAACCACGATCAAGAAACCCAAACGGAAGCTTCCTCCTAGAATCCCTGCTGCTGAAAAATATGTAATAAATTCAGCCCGAAGACGCAGACTCTAATCAGCAGCTGTTTTCTGGATCCAAAGCCAGCCAAAGCCTCTCTTGTCTTTTCCCACTATGAGTCTAGGCCTTTTTGAAAAGGGTTTTAACCTTTTAAAGATACAGTGCACCAATTATCACTTCTGGAGGACTGTCACTCACGGCGCAAATAAATTAATAAAGCAGCAGCGGCGGCACAGTCGGAGCAGGGGGAGGTGTGGTTTGCACGAGCCGTCTTCCTTGGTGAATATTATTATTTTTATTTTTTTTTTAATAGGATCTCCCCCCCCCTCTTCCTTTGGGAGAATAATAATAAACGGAAAACTTGCCACTCAGCTCTGGGATAAATGCAGAGTCATTATAAAAATGAGCAGCTGCTGGATGCGGTTCAGGGAGTCGGACGGTCGCTCCTTATCAGGGTTAAATTTCTGGCGACCGAATTTTTGGGGATTAACAGTTTCCGTCCCAGGCGCCGGTGGGAGAGGGTTAATGACACGCAGAGAGAGGAGCTCTGTCAAGTGCTTCCCATCAAACTAAGGATCAGGCTGCAAAGTTTGAACCCAGCAGCTCTGGCACAGCAATAAAGCATTCTTCCAGGAGTGGGATTTGGGGTTTTTTTTAGCAAACCCAACCAAACACCACCCCCCCCCCCCCCCCCCCAAAAAATGCTCAGCCTTTCATTAACAAGCACCCAAAGCACCAGCGG
>JAHREE010150809.1:47785-85992 GCA_033628505.1 Tringa tobata | reverse complement strand
CACAGTCACTGAATTTCACTGAATTTTTAGGGTTGGAAGGGACCATAGAGATCATCTAGTCCAACTCCCCTGCTGAAGCAGGATTGCCCAGAGCTAGAGCATGTTAGGACTGCATCCAGGTGGGTCTTGAAAATCTCCAAAGAAGGGGACTCACACCCTCCCTGGGCAGCCTGTTCCAGGGCTCTGCCACCCTCACTGTGAAGAAGTTTTTTCTCATATTTGAGTGGAACCTCCCATGTTCCAACTTGTGCCTGTTACCCCTTGTCCTCTCACTGGCAACCACTGAAAAGAGTCTGGCTCCTTCCTCCTTCAACCCACCCTTTAGATACTTATAGGCATTGAGGTCTCCCCTCAGCCTTCTCTTCTCCAGGCTAAAGAGTCCCAGCTCTCTCAGTCTTTCTTCATAAGGGAGATGATCCAATCCTTGAATCATCTTTGTTGCCCTTTGCTGGACTCTTTCCAGTAGTTCCCTGTCCCTCAGTCGAAGCAGGAATTTGGCCCAGGATCTCCCCCAGCTTTCCCAGGAAGGACTCGGGAGCAGAGTCCAGGCAGAGGTGGGAATTTCACCCTCGGTGTCTGGCTCGGAGCTGGTCTTTGAGCCCACGGCAAAAGCCAAGTGGCACCTTCCCACCCTGCTGCCACCCCTCCCACGCCTTCCCCTGCCCCCCGAGGGGCCGCGTTTGCCCCTCGCCAGCCCAGGGGAGCTGTCACCCAGCCCAGGGCTTGGCCCAGGGCACATCTCTGCTCAGAAGCTGCTGCTGAAGCAACCAAGGGCTTGGGCAAGGGCTGGGACAAGCACAGCCCGGTGGAAAGGTGAGGCCGGTAGGAGAATAAGGAGACAATAAAAAGGAGACATGGGGCCGAGCAGGCTGAAGGGCTGCAGAATTTCAAGTGGCTCATGGAAAGGCACCACACGTCACCTCGGTGGGGCAAGAGGATGGTGCTACTGCGTGAGAGGAACCCCTCAGAGCAGGGGAGGTTCTGGTCCCACAGTGACACCCCTTTAGCGTTGCACCAAGGGGGCTTCACCAACACCTCTCTGAGGCACATCCCGCCTCAGCTCCACACAAGGCGCGAGCCCTCAGCACAGGGGGGCTCGAGATGCCCCCAGGTCTGCCCCATCTGCTCCTCGGTGGGGCTGAGCTGGGGCTCCAGCAGCTCCCGGAGACCCGGCCGAGGGCAACGCTCCTCTGGAGGCGACGCCGACACGGGGAAGTCTCACACACCAACTGCTGGACGAGGAGTAGGGTTCTCCTGGCAGGTGCCTCATGGAGGCCACATCATTTGTGAGTTATTTGAGCACGGCAAGATTTGACTTGCGGAAAGATTTTAGCATTTAAGCAGGGAGGTACCAGCAGAGGGTCTGTGCTTACCTGTTGTCTCTCATCTCAGACCCAACAACAAACCCAGTAGCATCCACTTGGCAAAACCCTGTCCTCCCGAGAGGTGTCCGATATGGATGGGGAGAAGTTCCTACAACTTCTGGAGGGAGTTCCTCCTCTGGAGACATTCAAAAACCCACCTGGACACATTCCTGGGCAACCTGCTCTGGGTGGACCAGAGGTCCCTTCCAACCCCATGTGATCCTGTGATTCTGTATCACCATTTTCCAAGAAGGGATTGCAAGTTGAAGCACCGAGTATTTTACGTTGGTATTTAGGGTTACAAGGGGAAGAAAAAAAAAAGACTTACACGGAGGTAGATACATGTGATAAATCCACCAGGGTCAGTCCCAGTCACTACCTCGGCAAGACCAAGGGGCAGCACACGCTGCTGACACCTCACCAGGGTCCCCGGTGCCACGTCTGAGCTACTCAGGAAACCTCTGTCTCTGGAGCTGAGATGCCGCTTTCACCTGCTGAGTTATAGCCACCAGCCTGGGGACATCCAGGAGTGTCACACCACCGCCCCACACCTCCACCAAGCCCTCCGGGGACCTCCAGGAGTGTCACACCACCGCCCCACACTTCCACCAACCCCCTCCTCCTCCTTCCTTCTGTTTTCCTGAAAATCTGAGCTGCTGTCCTGCGAGGTGTCAGCCAACCGGGGTAAAACAAAAAAAAAGGAGGGGGGAAACCAGGTAAGCCACGAACAGAATTACCAGGAGGAGAGCGGCTGGGGCACCACAGAGCATCCCTCCATCCCTACCGCCAGGCAGGAAGGTCAAGGTCAATGCAAGGGAGCCACACGGCAGCCGAGGCAAAGCCAAAAGCTGCAGCAATGGTTTTCTTGAAGCTCTGGTGACACCGTTCCTCTGCTCAACATGACCCACAGCAGGACCACTGAACATCCCAGGGCCACTCCCCAGCCTGGGGTGAGGGTCGTGCAGAATTGCTGAACCCCACCTTCAACCAGCAACACCCAGACCCCGCCAACAGCCACCGAGGGCATCACTGCATCAGCTCACAAAGCTCTAGGTCAAGGTCAAGGGGAAAAAAAATAAATAATAAATCTCTCACTCCCGAGCTATACGAGAGTTTCAATAAAACTTGCGGAAAGCTGGCTCAAGAGAACCCAAGGCTGGGAAATCAAATCTCCCAAGAAGCACAACTACTGGGGGTGCCCCAGCAGCTGAGCACAGAGGGGGTTTAGACACAAAACACCAGTTTTGAGGGAAAGGAGGTCGGAAACCTCTGCAATGGTAATTCCAGGTTCCCCTTTGCTCCACCAGAGCAAGGAATTAGTGCCTCCCCCCATCCAGAATATTATCACTGGTGCTTTTTCCCATCTTGCCACCAGCTGCAGTGGCCCACGGCCGGCTTGTGCCTTCCCCCAGCCTCATCAGCCCAGGTGCCACCTTCCCCACGGGGAGCAGGGAGGATGACACTGCCTGCCATCACCAGAGTTGTCTCCTGAGCTACATCAGCCGGGGATGGGTGAGGGCAGGACCGCACTGCTTCAGACGAACACAGGCACCGCGGATGCCAATGGGAGGGAAATCAGAGAGATGGTGGCCGTGGCCTCAGGACACCCATCACCTCCCATCAGAGGGACCTGGAGAACACTC
This sequence comes from Tringa tobata, assembly GCA_033628505.1. Lineage (NCBI taxonomy): Eukaryota > Metazoa > Chordata > Aves > Charadriiformes > Scolopacidae > Tringa > Tringa tobata. The sequence goes on along the minus strand of JAHREE010150809.1, from coordinate 82,985 downwards.
CTGGGGGAAGAGCTCAGGCCCCCCTGCAGCCAGCGCTGAGACAGGGGGCTGAGCCCTGCAGTAGGACACAGGAGACCCTGCCCGTGGCACCCGCCGCCTCCCCTCCTTCCATCACTGGTCCCAGTTTAGGGCTCTGGTCTGTGTAATGCTGTCCTGGTCACTCCACACTCTCCTCCACAACTTTGCCATCAGGGGTAGGTGCCCAACAACTGACACGGTGCCGTACGTGTTCATCTTGTAACATCAGCCTGAGAGTCCAATGGTCCACGACTCCCCTTGGGCTGTTGGGTCCTTCTTACCAGCACCCACCTAGGAAGAATGTCACAGAACTCTGTATTTTAAAAAAAAAAAAAAAAATCACCATGAAAAAATCACCACCACAACACAGAACAAAAACCCTCAAAAAAAAACCCAACAGGAAAAAAAAAAAAAAACAGGATGCCCTTTGGAAAAAAAAAAAAGTCAAAGACCAGCAAGAGAAAAGCCCTACAAAAGTTTCAGTGTTTGCAGACTGTAAATTCACTCTAGTCAAGACCAAAAAGGTGGTGGAGCAACACGGGCGCTCAGGTCGGGGCAGGCACCACAGCACAAAGTGCCCTCCCTCAGGTTTTGGAAGCTGCTCCCTCCGTGTTTGCCTTCTGTTGAGAAAAAAATACTCATTTTTCAGGGGCATCACACACCAGCAGAGCTTTCTAGGGCAGAAGGTTTACAGCGATTCTGTTTTAACACCAGCTGTAACTGATGATGCCACTCCAAGCTGTCCGTGCTCCCTCCATCCGACTGTTCCTGGCTGACCACCCACGAGAAGCTCTGCCTCCCCCACGCCCCACCATCGTCACCAGCACCTCTGGGCTGCTTCGGATCCACAGGATCAAACGTGGATAAACAAGAAGAGATTGCAAACGGAGGGACAGAGAGGACACATTCACACAAGGCCACCCGAAGTACTCTCTTCAGCTGGGAGCAAGTGCAGATGAAGCTCTCAAGCTCCAACAGGTAGGTTTAGACTAAACATTAGGAAAGAATTCTTCACAGAAAGAGTGGTCGGGCATTGGAATAGGCTGCCCAGGGAGGGGGTTGAGTCACCATCCCTGGATGTGTTTAAGAGACGATTAGATGTGGTGCTGGGGGATATGGTGTAGGGGAGGACTTTGTAGATTAGGGTAGATGGTTGGACTCGATGATCCCAAGGGTCTTTTCCAACCTAGATGATTCTGTGAAGCATCACAGCTGCCCGTCCTTTTATTTTGGTCACTGTTGGAGAAAGAACAGGGTCCAGCTGGATCCCGTGCCGAGAAACGTGACTTCTCTTTGGCAGGAAGGCAGGGCAGAGCCTGAGAGCTGACAGTGACCACACTGTGACCATACTGTGACCACATGAACATCAGCTCCCAGTTTATTCAAGATTCTGAGGTGCATCCACACCCTGTGACTTGGTCCTTCAGCAAACCCTGTGTGATTGCTCCCCAAGCCACCTCTCCGGGCCCAGTGGACCCACAGCCACCCGTGAGTAGCTCTGGACCAGCACGAGCTTCCACCAACAGGAGCTGGACGACTTCTCTCCACAGCTGGGAACGCAGAAGGAGGGCATACAGCCCAGCAACCTGCCCAGATAAACTCACCCATAAATCTCTTGCCGAGCAACTCAGGAAGAGATTTATCCATAACAATTATTTGTTATAAACATGTTTGTTCATGAAAGGGCAAGAATTGTACGTACATCCCATCCCCACCTACCCCGAGATGCTTCAACTGAACTACGTAACAATAAAGACTAAATGTTCTCAGACAGAGAAGGGAAAAGGAGGGATGCTGAGGGGCAGAAACACAGTGAAACCAAACCTATGCCAAATCTGGGGGGGGATGAAGCCACCAGGGTGAGTCGTGGGACACCCTCAATGGTCAGGATGGCCCCGGTGACACCCGCATCTTGTGCTCCGGCAGCAGGGCTGGTGCCAGCCCCACCAGGACTAAGAGGGAGGACACTGAACCAAGGACACAGGAGGTGGCAGCAGCTCACTGGGAAATCACAGCTTCCCACAAGGAGAGGGACAACGCTGGGCTGGGAGAGGGCACCGGGGTTCTGCAGCGGGCAGAAGGGCACCAGGCTGCCCACAAAGCACAGCCCCCATCCAGGGAGCAAGCCAGGCTTTCAGGAAATTAAGAAAAAAAACAAGATGAAGGGGACTGGAGATGGCTGAGCAGAGGGTAGCACAAGAACTGGAGCCCCAGGGAGGAAGGAGAGAACAGCCACGAGAGGGGAGAAAACAAAATGAACCAAAAAAAAAAAAAATAAAAAAAAAAAAGGCACAGGTAAAGCAAACCAAAAAGCAATCAAAGCCACAGTAAGTTTAAGGGAATTATTTAATGGTGATCAAATCGCAACACACGACAGCAGCACAGGCAGCATCAGCACGGAGCTCCCGGAGCCTCCAGCCACGGTGGTTCAGGCAGGGGTTGGTCTCCACACAGCCAGGAACTGGAAATCCTGGGTTTTTTTACCCCATTTTTAACCTTCCCTCGGGTGCCCTCAAACACCTTTCTTGTCCCTGTAGGAAACAGCTTCTGCCAAGCTCCCAAACGAGGAAGAAAGATTCCCAACTCTGATCCCCTCTAAGTCTACACAAAGGAGCCAAGGAAGGGAAGGGAACAATAACGGGGGGATGAAACGCTTCTCCAGCTCCCTGTGGGAGAGGGACAGAGGGAGGGCTCCCCCGCACTGGAGAGAGACAACATTGCTCCAAGGTTCTCTAGAGGACAGCTTTCCTCCTCCTCCAACGTGCCGTGGGGCTTTTCTTCTTGCAGGAGCCTCAGCCCAAGGATTCCTCCACCTGGGGTGGAAGAGCTGGGCACATTGGTTTATGTTCTCCTGGTTCTTCAGAGCAAGGTGACACAGAAGAGTAGGTTTTAACCTCTTTGAGCAGCTTTTCTCTGCATGTCCCGGACACCCAGGGCACTGCCACGCTCTCCCCAGCTTCAACTGGGCAACACACCTCACGTTGTCCTTCCTTTGAGCTCCTAATCTTCCACCTCACATCACAGCTGGGGACAAGAGCAGCTCTAGAGCCCTCTGGGTGCTGCGAGTAGCAAGAAGATGATCAAGACCATCAGAAAACACAGCATTTCTGTCAACCAAAAGTGAGGACAGCCATAGCCTTTGGTGGCAAGGAACAGGTCATGCTCTGCTTTTCTGAGCACACCAGGGAGACAAGGTCATACCCAGCCTTGTCCCACCGGTCCTTCTCCACCACTCGATGGGTGCAGACTGAAGGGATGAGTCTGTAGATGCTTCAGGATGCAGCTTACTGGAAAGCATTGCTATAGCAAGGCAGTAACACGCCAGAAAAAGTAATAAATCACTCCTGCTTTGTCAAAAAGCTACCAAAGAAATGAGGCACCTACTACCAAAGGACACGCCAGGTACATCATGGAGGGAGGGGAGGGTGAGGGAACGTTCACGCGGGGTTCGGCTCAGGGAATTGGGGTGATTTGTCCTCCCTTGGCTCCGTCGCAGTGGACGGGGGCTGCGGAACACACGAACACATCCAGGCACAGGGCTCCAGCCTCACAGCGCTGCCAGAGCTGGGGAAATCTAAGCAGACTAGCATTATTTTTATTTATTTGTTTTCAAATAAAACACATTTGCTTAGCACATGACAGGGGAAAAAAAAAAAGGGAAATTGCAAATACCATCTACAGCCACAGAAGTCCCAGCACAAAAAAAAAAAAAGAGCCACACAAAGTGAAGTACTTTAATTAAAATACTAAATCGAGTTAAAAAAAACAAACTGGACAGGGACTGAAAAAGTTCATGAAGTGACAAGCTCAGAGTTCCTAGAAAGGCAACGAGAGGCCTCAGCTCCTTGTGCCGTTTCCCATGAGAACACACACCACAGTTTCAAAAGAACAGGTTTCTAGTCCCAAAGAAGTCTAAGCTGGAACAGGTTTTAAGTTAAATCCTAGGGGAAAAAAAAAAAAAAAAAAAAAAAAAAAAAGGCTCCTTCATCTAGTTCACAGCCCAACCCTCCCCAACACACAGCCAGCAAACACCCTCCCTGCTCTCGGGTCACCAGACTTGCTCTTACTGTCCCACAACCGTCACACCATCGGCAAGAACATCCCATCTGGTCACACACTTCATTACGAGTCCGAGACCATCGTCCCAACACAAGCAGATTAACTAATTACCATCCAGGCTGAAGCTGCTGTAACAATCAGGGCTGTTTCAACCCAGGTAGGGCTGCAGCACTTTCCTGTCACCCAACGTGTGCGACTGCCACCCCGCCAGAACAGGAAACCATTGTCCTCAACCTCACCCTCCTTCCTTCTCTCTCCCTTCCAGGCCTCCGAGCTCTTCCACTGACTGCCCATGCCAAAAACCAGCCAAATCCACCACAAAAGTCATTCTCCAGTAGCTCACTTTGCAAGAAGGGAAACGTCCCCAAGATGAGGGTGCTGCAAGGTTTGGCCATCGCTCCAACCCACCCTCCCTGCACCTTCCACTCCTAACACCTGGTGATCCTGCTGCAGAACCTCAGGGACACGACTCCACCACCTCTCTCCCTGGGTCACAGCAGGTCTGGCAGGAGCATGACACTGCCCGTTGGAGCAGTTCCGTGCCAGGCATGGTGACAGGTTAACACAAAACCAAGGGACACCAGCAGCCACCAGTTCATGCTCTGGTTTTGACCACACAAGTTTTTAATCTATGGCCACACTTCCACTTCCTAAACCAGGAGACACCAACACCTTGTGGCACAACGCAGGAGCACCAAGGGTTTAAGATGACCCAGTGTCCAGGTTCATCCTCCTGCACAGTGTTTCTGCCCCTCCCCTGTAGCTGTCACCCCTACTGTCACTCAGCCAAGGAAACACAGCCACAGGCTCCATTGCTTTTTAAACTCTGCCACTTCAGAGCCACCGTGTCCCCACAGCGGTGTCCCACACCATTCCCGGGTTCACCTACAGCTTGCTGCCAAGAGGACTCCAAGAAAACGTTGGCCAACATCGCCATCCGGAGGTGCGGAGGACACAAGGAGATGGAGAGATGAGACAAGTGGCACAGGTTTAGACCAAAAGCAGTGGACATTTATTCCTCATTTGTGCAAGAGTGTAAAGATGCATTTGGAAATGGCTGGGCCGGAGCCCCGTGGCCGGAGAGCTGGAGGCTGCAGCCTCTCCGTCATAGTCGATGGCTTCGTTTACAATTCTACTAAGAGGAGATAAACTTGCAGACTCACCTATTTCACACCAACGATGCTGGCAAATACACTTGTATACAAAGAAAAGTTTCAAACTACATTATTATTTTTTTTTCCCACTAGATTCAAGTGAAGACTTTGTTCAAAAAAAAAAAGACACATACAAGTACAATTTAAAACTGTATGAACATTTGCAAATGTTTAGTGCAAAGTAATTATGTAAAAGCTACATTTTATGAAAGTTTGTGCTGATGTGTTTGGTAGGTTTTTTCTTTTTTTTTTTTTTAAACCCTTTTACATCCATTATTTTAGTTACAGAAGGTTTCACTTACCTACAGTACATATGCATTGTGTTAGGTCCCATGCAAGTGGGAATAATACCGTTAGGCTTCGTAAAAATGTCACTCCGATTCTCCTTTAGTAAACTGCTTATTTGGTTTAACAGTCAAGTTCCTGGCACACTACACATCCTGATTTCACGGAAGTGCTTAAGCTTATGTTTGTCCTGTTGGGGTGCAAAAAGCCTGGTGTGATGCAAACCAAACCGCTTCATGACTTCCAAACGCAAACCAGTCGCCAATGCCAAAAGTTGGAGAGATCCACCATTAGTTTTAGCCTGTAACAAACTGCTCTCAAAATTAAAAGCCTATTCACACAAAGTTATATGTAATGACTGTAGTAATCAGTTTATTACACAGATTAATCATTCTTGAACGTACAAGCTCCAGGGGAGCGGTTGGGTCTTTAAATATACACAAGTTTTCTGTCAAATGGATTTTTTTTTTTTACCCTTACATCCAGAAAGACCTAAGCAGTTAAAAAAAACTTCAGAAAAATAAGAGCTATTAGCTAGGTATTAACTGAGAAACCACATACAAACCAAAAAAAGTATGAAGGAGGGGAGAGAGTTGAAACAAATCAACATCACTTGATGCACTAATAGCTCCAATCCATTTAAATGTTGACCGGTTAAACTTCGACCTTAAACACAGGATGTGGGTACAGTTTATCTCATTGGTCATAACATTTACCTAAGGTGTAGGTCCTTCAGAATAAAATGAATACAGAAACAGCTTCAAGTTCTTCACCTTGCTTTTCATAACTGTTATGAGTTTAAAAGGATTCCACTTAAAAGCCTTCACGGATCAGCAACACCGTCCCTAGGAATATGAAATCCACCATAACTCTCCCCTTCACATTTTATTACCCAATTTAAATCAAACAGGGAATGCTTTTAGGCTCACAAAGTTATGACTGAAGAACCAGCTTTTCACACACACACTTCTCTGCTAGGAGTCAATGTTGGTACGGGGAAATACAGTATTTCTATTTTGTTGTTCCAAGTATGTACAACACGCAGCACTGCTGTATCAGGTAAACATGTGCACAGGGGAAGATGAGGCGTGGGCTCATAGAAAGCAGTCAAATGGAAATCAAAAGGACTTTCTCTTTCAGAGTTCCCCTATCTTTATTTGTAGAGGTTATCCAATAATTTCTTTAATTACATCGCATACTTCTGAGTCCATTCCCGAGCTATTCTGTTGTACCTGTATGTATAAAAAGAAGATTTATTTAACATAACATCCCAACAGCATTCCAGCTCCAGCAGTCTAGTCTACATTTTTTCCAGTACTATCATGAATTTGTAAAGTTTAAGAGCAAACTGAAGTATCAGGCAAACAGAGGAAACAAGAAAGGCCACAGTACTTCATGGAAAAGAAACAAGTAGTCATATTTACAACAGGAATACGAGATCTTCACAATTCAAGCCACAAAACAGAGCTCGTGTGGTCCTGAGCAGTGTTTTGCCTGCACCCCCCCAGCCCCCAACTACCACATCCCCGGGGAACCTTACTGCAAGTTCTCATTCTGGAAAAAAAACAGATTAAATGTTTCCCTCCCACCTCATTCTTCTTCTTCCCTTAGAAAGTGAAGCTGAGTACCTGGTATCTGCTGGGCTGCCAAACCCCGACAGGCTTGTCTCATGCTACATTTGGCTACTTCAGTGACTACCAGGACATCACAATTTGTCCACCAGAATATTATTTTTTTTTAATCCCAAAGGCACAATATGCTCCTTTTCCCAAGTCACTGGTAGCTTTTTGCACCCAAATGCTCTCTGTAGCCAGAGAGCTAGAGAAAGCTCAGGATATTGATGTGAAACACTGTGATTAACAGCACTGATATGAGCTGATTTCTGACAAGTTGTTTTTCGGAATCTGCAGGAAAAGCCTGAGACACTTAGAGCAAAGAGCTTCCTAGTTACATGCACTAAGTAGGTTCTTGGGCTGGAATTTATTTCCTTATTTTTGGAAAAAATAGGCAAGAGTCCTGCATACATTTAAGTGCAGTCAGTCACTACGGGCTGCTTCTCGAAATACGTACTGCTACTCTTGCAGCTCTCATTAAAAACAGGATGCATGAACTCCTCTAACACTGCTCCTCAAGTATGCAGTAGAGTAAGCAAGTTTCCTTCCTATCTCCTTCTCATCAGATGACCGTGTAGCTTCAGAAATTAAACACTACTCATCACATCTGGAAGGGAACAGTGAGGTAGAAAAGCGTTTACAACGGTCATTAAGCTGTTGCTTTTAAAGAAAGCAATTTAAATCTTCTCATTAGTGGTTTCAGAGTTCTCTCCATTCTTGTTGTTTATTTCACAGGAGCTCGGAGCCCTCCCATCCCACCTCTACACCACTTGTTCTGCCCTTGTGCTGCAAAATGAAGATGAAACAGGGTATTTTTGGTATTTCTTTGCTTGTCCAACTCTATCACCAATAGCTAGATGGAAATATTCTCCCATTAGAGTAACTTGTTCTCCCTCTGCTGGTTATGTGGAATTAAAGCAGGCAGTGAGGGCTCTTAAAGGCTGGCCACATTCAACTTAAGAGCTCCATATGGAACAGATTTGCATTATTCACTTCACATTTTCATTAAATCAAGCAAACCTGTAATTAACAGCTACAACACTAATGAAAGACCATTGTGTGGAATAAAAAAAAGCAGTAACAAACCCACAGAAGTGGCCTCTACATCCCTCACTTCTACTGGCCTATATACCTTCTTCCTACAGCAATGCTAAAATAGCTGTGCTCCAGATCCCAGGAAAAGTCTCTGAAAAGACCACAGTTAAAGTGAAAAAGGCAAATCAAAGTTCACACTCTTTTCCAAGAAGCAGGTCCTTTCAGTTCCCCTTTACTATTAAAGCATGGGTTCTGCTCTGTCAAGAATATTACATAGTTTTTGGCTTCCATACTCACTTTTCTCTATCTGTTTTGTAGATCCGTGCAATCTCAGGCACTAAAGGATCATCTGGATTGGGATCACACAACAGAGAACAGATGGACAAAAGTACTAGGGAGAGAAAAAGAGATACTGAATTAGAGTTCAAGTGCAGCTGAAGACACCTGTAAAAGTCAGCCCTCACGTTGCCTTCCCCGCTAGCGTCATTTTAACATGTCAAAGAGCAGCAATATTTCAGCCAAGTGATTTTGAACAAAAATTCGTACCCTTTAACTTCACAACTTTGCACAACTGCAAGTTTTTAAACATAATTTTAAACATCAGATGGTGGATAGGACATATCCAACTACAGCAGACTCCTGCCCGCTGATTTACGGCTATCTGAAACTCTACCTGGAGCATTCCAAAAAAAAAAAAAACCAAAAAAACAGCCTTGCTTTTGCAGTTGAAATTCAGCTTTTCCCTAAGCCAGACAACCCCATCATCAGCAACTTGCAGAGCACTAATCAAAAGTCAAATAGCACAGATCCAACTGAGATGAAGTACACATGAGCTGCTCACAGCTACTTTAGAATTGTTTAAAAAAATAAATAAATACATAATGCCAGTCTGGCAGAGAATTAAGAGGCTTTATCCAATTATTTTCTGAGCATAAGGTAGGTTAAGATGGATTACTTGTAGAACAGTATTCAAAATGAATCAAGAAAGCATAGCTTACTGCACTCGTACCAACCCCAAAGCCCTGAACTTCCAAGTTTCACTATAAATATGTACTGTATATAATCCCAAAAGCCACATCCTGCTCCTGTGACACTACTCGGTGCAACGTCAACCTTCAACCCTGCAAGGATGCCTGCAAAGCTACAAACAGCACGTGCGCGTTCCTGCACTCACACCAAAGGGGAAGAGATGAAGAGGCAGCAAGTTAGAAGGAAAGCACATTGGGACAACCCTACATGAGGAATCTCGGGGACGTCTCCTCCCCACTAAGAAATGCCAAACATTCCCTTGTGTTGCTCTCTCTCAGCCTGGTTGAATCAAGACAGTGCCACCCCGTGTCCCTTCAGCACCAGTGGTGGTGTCACAGCTCGTCCTCCAAGCGAGAGCTGGAGGTGACAGCGGTGAGAAGTTTGAACACAAAGCTGGACACAAATCTGTTCCAACTTCCATGGGTTGCTGGAGCAGGAGGCAGAGCCACCACACTGAAAGAACGTGTTCCACTGCTCTGCCTGGGGGCAGGGGGTGCTGGGGTGGGTTGGTTGGTTTTTAAGATAGTTTAAAACAAAGATTACAAACCAAACAACAGCTAAAATACAGGCAGAGATAAAGGGGAGAACAGGGCTCATATTCACAGCGTCATTTAGGTTGTAAAAGACCTTTAAGAGTTCAACCCCAAACCCAGCACTGCCAAGGCCACCACTAACCCATGTCCCTCAGTGCCACATCTACATGCCTTTTAAATGCCTCCAGGGATGGTGACTCCACTGCTTCCCTGGGCAGCCTGTCCCAGTGCCTGATAACCCTTTTGGTGAAGAAATTTTTCCCAATATCCATCCTAAACCCCCCCTCGGTGCAACTTGAGGCCGTTTCCTCTTGTCCCATCACCTGTTCCTTGGGAGAAGAGACCAACCCCCCTGGCTGCACCCTCCTTTCAGGTAGGGAGCAAGAAGGTCTCTCCTCAGCCTCCTTTTCTCCAGGCTGAACACCCCCAGCTCCCTCAGCCTCTCCTCACAAGACTTGTTCTCCAGACCCCTCACCAGCTCCATTGCCCTTCTCTGGACCTGCTCCAGCCCCTCAATGTCTTTCCTCTAGTGAGGGGCCCAAAACTGGACACAGCACTCAAGGTGGGGCCTCACCGGTGCCCAGTACAGGGTGACAGTCAGCACCCCAGTCCTGCTGACACAAATGAAGATGCTCCTTGGCCAATATTCAGGTAAAGTGGCAAAGATTTTCAAAGTTGGACAAAAGTGAAAGCTTCACTAGGTCTTAACTGAGCTACTTGCTCAGTGATGAGAACAGCAAAAACCCAGAAACCTAATTAATTCCATTTCCCTACACATTTCGGTAGACCCTTCACTAATAAATTATCAATTTCAACTTAAACGCTTCTAGAACATGTTTAGTAACAAAGTGTTCCTGATTTAAGTGAACATATTTCTTGCTCTAGAATAAAGAACAACCTCTTGCTCCTTTTCCTGATTTTCTGTAGCACACTGTTGAAAGAGTAAAGAGCTTAATTATTCTTCATCATCAACTGGCACTCAGACCCTTTATTCAGCTGCTCCTCAGAATGCAGCTTCAGAGTGTGAAGACCTTCATTTTGTGCTGGAGACACATGAAAGCCACTAGTCCTGAACTGCTGTCCCTTAGCAAGGGGCACAGCACATTCAGTACCTGCAGCAGTACCTGCAGCACTTACTATCACCTTCAGCACTGTTTTTTTCCCCCCCCTCCAGATACACTAAGACTCACATTATTGTTCAGCAGTGGGACTCTCTCTGCCACACTACACCCAGCTGCTGTTGGTCAGTTTAGCTTCAAACACAGTCATTTCTCCAGCTACTTTCCTGTAGGTCCTTTCTTTGTGTTTGTCAGACTCCACTGCTCTGGTGACTGAAGTTCCTTCAGCTGGTAGGATGAGTCGAACAGCCAACATCTGTCCCCTCCCTTTAACAGAAGCCACAGGAAATCCAATCAAAGTTTTCTGGTTAACTATTAGAACTACTCCCTCCAGTTTTATCTTACCACAGCCCTTTAATAACCAAGGACATTTTTGAACAAAGTGGCTCTCCCTCTGTCAGCAGAACCAAGCTGCAAGTCTGTCCAGTCCTCTCTCCCCACCTTCCCCAGCCACCATAATGCCCCCTTCCCCGTCACTGGTGGTACTGGGTGGGGTGTGAGGTACACGAGGAGGAACATCAACCTTACAAACCCCACCCCACCATCTGCTCTAAGCACCAAGCCAAGGTGGTGCTCAGGTGGTAGTCAGCACAGGCATCAGGACAACCAGGGTGTCCTTTTGTGTCCTCCAGAGGCAAGTCTGCCCTGGAAAGCACCTCCCCTGCCATAGGGAACAGGAGAGTTCCTGTCCCAGCCCAGGAGTTCTAGTTCTTGGTCTGCAGGCTCTCAACACGAGGGTGTCACTGCTACTCGCTGGGCAGGAAAAAAAAATAAAATAAATAAAAAACACAAAACAATCCCACGCTGCCAATAACTCTTTACTAACATGGTCTGTGGTTTGTTAAAACTCCATCAGTAGCTGAACGCCTCCCATGATGAATTCTGGCAGCCTACTCACTTCAAAAAAAAACATTTCTAGATTTCATTCCTCAGCTGTTCACTTGTTTTGCAAGTATTACTCCAAAAACCTTGAATAAGAATGGGACAATTATTTACCTTCAAGCTGCACTGCCACATTCAGCTGCTTTATTTTTGTTGGTCTTCATTAATCAAAACTATTCTCCACTATGCTTGCTCCTGCTGATAACTTCACATCTTTCCCTGTTTATCTGTATAGGCTCAGCAAGAAAAACATTTTTAAGTGAGTTATCTATACTGGTTTAATTTTAATAGCCTGCTGGATCCAGCTATTTGTCCAAAATAAGTTGGGGAAGTTTCTCTTGAGGTTTCCCACCAGAACACTGCACATACACACGTTTTACATCAGCCAACATAAGCAGCCCCCGGACCACTAGAAAAAGCCCCTTGGAAAAAGGCACCTTCTCATAAAAAGTTAAAGGAGCCCAAGTACAATAAACAGGAAAGAGGAAGTAACCCTTTTAAAATGTCAGTTGTGTCAGGAGTTCTTTGATGCATCAGAGCCACTAATTAAACCAACACTGTGGAAGAGAGAGAATGAGACTACCCTTCTGCAGTCAAAGATTATTGCAATGAATTTCATAGCAAAGTCTTAACACTTACTACTCAAAATGACTACAATGTTACTAGAAGAAAATTTTAAAATAGTTCCAATAATCAAGTGCTGTAACTGCAGAACGAGGTTGAGTAACTACCCAAGAAGGTGACACTGGTTTACACCTTGTCCTACTCATCCTGCAGGACCACAGGCAAAGCTGCTCCAGTATCAGCTTCAGAGCATCCCCTTGAGTCTTTCACTGAAAAAAAGCCTGCACTTTTCAGAATTCAAGTTTGGCTTTTTGACAGTAACAGCAAAATAGAGAAGTATTACAGCCTATTGATTCAAGGGGTTCAAGTACAGAGCTGCTTCTCATCTCTTCATTCTTAACTATCAAAGCAGTCCAGTCTGTAGCAGAACTTTGAGTAACTTAAAAACATTGTCAGTTTAAAGGTCCCTTCCATTCAAAAGCTGGTTTTGCTTCAGCTGTGTTTCTCAGCAGGCTTCTGTGCCATGCTCTTACACCATTAAGAGGAGTCTGCCATGTCTGATGGGTGATTTCATCTTCCTGGTTGTGCCACACCTCAGACAAAGAGCAGGTAGATGCAAATTCAATATGTAAACTCCATGGCTGAGCTTCTTCTGCTACAAAGCAGCTCAGTCATGAGTCAGGACGACTCATGAAGTCAGCTCTCCAGAGGTCCTTCCAGCACTAGCCAAATGAGCAATACATAAAACCACCTAACCCACCATCTGTCTACTGGAATATCTACTGGTCTGTATGAATCTAGGAGGCACGTCAAAGCTCCTGGACCTCAGGAGGTGAGTAGACTCTTTTAAAAACCACAAGTCTTCAGCTCCAGTTGGAGGGAATAAGCTCAACAGCCAGAAGACAGACATCTTCCCTAGTGTCAACAAGAAAAGGAAGTCAGAGGTGGCAGCAACTCATACATGGCAATCAGCTTCTGCTGATGTTGTGATGAAGTGCAGCACAAAGCTATGACACACGGACAGAGCGTACAGCTGGGGCTCAAAGTGGTCTTTAGGAGTCAGGAGAGCCACATACAAGCCACAGTTGTGTTGATTCTTCAAGTCAAGTGGGCTAAGTTGAGTTCTACAGAAGTTCACCAGCCCAGGTCATCAAGTCCTGTTAGGGCATGACATCCTCCTGCACCTGGCTCACAGCAATCCCAGGAACAAATCCTGGCTGGGAAGAAAGAGAATGGCTGTAGAGCAGCCCTGAGGAGAAAGACCTGGAGGTGTTGGTGGACAAGAAGATCAGTATGACTCAGCAACATGCACTGGCAGCCCAGAAAGCCCCCCACATCCTGGGCTGTGTCCCCAGCAGTGTGGCCAACAGGGCAAGGGGGGGATTCTCCTGCTCTGCTCCGATCTGGGGAGACACCCCCCCTGCCACCCAGTGCTGCCTCCAGGTCTGGGGCCACCGGCATCAGAAGGACACACAGCTGTTGTAGCGAGGCCAGAGGAGGCCACGGAAATGCTGGGAGGGCTGGAGCCCCTCTGCTGTGAGGACAGGCTGAGAGAGTTGGGGGGATTCAGCCTGGAGAAGAGAAGGCTCCGGGGAGACCTTAGAGTCTCTTCCAGTCCCCCAGGGTGGATATGAGAAATGGGGAGGGACTCTTGACCAGGGAGGGAAGCAATGAGACCAGGTGGAAAGGTTTGACACTGAAAGAGGGGAGATTGAGATGAGATGTAGGGAAGAAGTTCTTTGCTGTGAGGGTGGTGGCAGCCTGGCCCAGGTTGCCCAGAGAAGCTGTGGCTGCCCCATCCCTGGAGGGGTTCAAGGCCAAGGTTGGAGGGGGCTTGGAGCAACCTGGTGTGGTGGGAGATGTCCCTGCTGTGGGACTGGATGGTTCTTTAAGGTCCCTTGAACCATTTTATGACACAAGACCCAAAAAGCTATACCCTCTGGTTTCTTTAGATATCAGCGCTAGAAAGACTGGTACTAGTTCTGCTTTATCACTCTGTGCTGGGACAGTCATCCCAGTTAATTGAGAAGTAAAGATGCTTTTGATGCAGAATCCTGACCCAGGTAAGACACTGACTAAGACTGCCAAGAGCAGGTGATTATTATCTCCACTCAGTGCAGAAATCATCTTCCAAATGCAAAATTCAAAGCATTCCATTTGTTTTCAGGGTCTAATATCCATCACCTCCAGTCGTCCCCTTAATACAGGGTACCAGCCACTACTGATACCACTGGTTAGGTCTAGCTGGAATGGCAAACAAAACCTGCTCCAGTAAAGCACTCATCCATGGGACACTTCAGGATAAGGTAAGGCAACTGAGGAGCAATGGAATTTCCAGTCGAATCACAGAAGGGAGATAAAAAGCCAGCACCAATTCTTCCAAGGTAATGAGCTACCCAAAAAAAATTAAAAAAAAATCTTAACTGGTTGTACTGTGATTCAACAGCTGTTTGGTGCCCTTCCTGCTCTCTGAGGAAAAAAGCCAATTTAGAATTCATCGAGGAGCAAAGAGCTTCCTTGGGCACCAAGCAGCTTAGGTCAAAAAAAGAAGTGAGAGCCTTAGCTCTCTCCTTGAAGACCTCTTCTAGCTCAGCTTTTGTACTAAGAGCACAGAACTCATCAGCAGAATGAAGGGAACAGATAAGATGCCTTTTAAAAAGGAAGCTATTCCTTGTAGACTCAACTCCTGCATGGGGCAAAGCGCTTCAGCAGACCCCAAGCCAGTCTTCTCCCACTATAGAATAGTCCATCTCCAGGGAAGCACCAATGAAGTTGTTGTTACAGTGCCCAGAAGGTACCAAGACAGTCCCTTTGGACCTCAGACTGTCAGGACAGTGCTCAGCTACCTGTCCCAGCCAAAGTCACAGAGGGGTCTCAAGATCACCACGTAACCAAAAAAGCTCATGGTACTAGAAGCAGCCCACCCTGCCCACTGTGCTCCACGTGCATTATCCCAGTAGGTTTATCTGTGGAAAGGGATTTGTCACCCTCCTGGAGACCCTGCCCCATGTTCTGACAGAGCTGGGCTTTTTGATCCAGCTCACACAGCCAAGTTAAGAGTATGAAAGTCAAGTTTGTCGGCTTGGGTTTAATTCGGCTGCTACTCCGGGGATTACGAAACATCTCTGCTGGAGGGAATTTGAATTTTGGACACATACCACTGCTGAGGTACTCTTAATTCAATTTCAGAGTTTTATCCAGCTCTCCTACTTCTCACACCAGCCAGGGCTAATAATTTGCTAATCATCAACCTGACAGCCAAGAGTCTCCAGGCTGAGGTCCATTAGATCTCTTATTCCTCAAAAATAGGAGGAAAGCTGACTCCTAGAAGGAGTAAGTACCTACACAATCAATACATTTGAGTATCAGGCCCCAGACCTTTCAAACTTTCAAGACATACAGTTGTCAGCAAGTTTCATCAGCGCTGGCAAACATTAAGCTTTTGAGAGTAAAACAACTGAAACCACTTCCACCCAGCAAGTTCAAGTGCGAGCTTCCGAACAACTGGTTTCTGACTCTGAATGGGCAAAATGCAGCCAAGAAAATCAGAGCAACTCCAGACTCTGCTCCAGTTAAATCCTATTTCTTAACCATAGTTCCATTCCAAACTCTTCCAGCAATCTTACCCGGGCTCACAGGAAGTGTACCTTTAAATCTGAGCAGTTTAAACTTCTTGTTTCAAACCAACTTGAATTCCTGCTAAGTCAGTTCAACAATTTCTGGTGACAAGAGAAGAAAAGTTAAGTTTTGCCCCATGTATCACAGTCTGGTTGAGGTTGAAAGGGACATCTGGAGGCCATCTTGTCCAACCCCTATGCTCAGGCAGCGCCACCTGGACCCACTGTCTCCATCTCCAAGGATAGAGACTCCACAACCTCCCTGGGCAACCTGTACCAGGGCTTGCTCACCCTCACAGTGAAAAAAATGTGTCTTCTGATGTTCACAGAGGCCCTCCTGTATTTCAGTTTGTACCCCCAGCTTCTTGTCCTGTCACTGGGCACCACAAAGAGCCTGGCTCTGTCCTCCCTGCAGGTCTTATATACACTGATAAGACCCCCTGATCCTCCTCTTCTCCAGGCTGAACAGTCCCAGCTCTCTCAGCCTGTCCTCATAAGAGATGCTCCAGTCTCTTCATGTTCATGAACCTTCACTGGACTCTCCCCAGTACATCCCTGCCTCTCTTGTTGTCACAGTTTGGACCCGACTGGCCCTGAGATGAGACTCAAATCAAGACATTTGTTCTGGGGAGCCCAGCA
This sequence comes from Tringa tobata, assembly GCA_033628505.1. Taxonomy (NCBI): domain Eukaryota; kingdom Metazoa; phylum Chordata; class Aves; order Charadriiformes; family Scolopacidae; genus Tringa; species Tringa tobata. Next base: position 66,439 of record JAHREE010150809.1, on the reverse strand, counting down.
CTGGACACAGCTCCAACAGGTACTGCCCCACCAGTGGTGAGCAGAGAAGAAGGATCACCTTCTTCGATGTGCTGGCAACTCCCCTCCTGGTGCTGCCTTTGCAACATGGACAGTATCTGGGGAGATACACACGTGGCTACATTAAAGTAGAAAAAGAGCTGAAATGCAAGAATTAAAGCTCCTCGTACAACCCTAGCTCAGCACAAACATAAGAGACCGATGCAAGTGATGTGACAAAGTCCCATCCCTCCCACATCATTTGGTTAAGCACTATAATAGGCAAATTAAAAGCCAAGAGGAAGATCAGAAACCAGCTTCCTGATTTTGAAGACTGTGAAGGTCAAGTTCATTCAGGTTGCTGGGTACTTGGGAGTCCCCACCCAGAGAAGGCTTACTAAAGCCATCCTTGAACCCCTGGAAGAGCAGCACCACGGGAGATTCATACTGCACATGGAAGAGCTTGAGCAGCACGAGCTCAACTCCAGAGTGAAGGCAACTAAGTCACCCCCTGCCATTCACCAACGTGCTTAATAAAAGCTCCATGTTTAATAGTTATAAAACGCTGTGGGGAGAAGTGGGAGGGCACAGGGCAAGCCTGACCTTTACTGAAGCTTAGCTCTTGCTCATCCACTCACCAAATTCAAGTGGGATTTCCCCAAAAAAATGGCCAGTTATCGTCAGGTTAAAATACTAGATTATCCTGTTTAAGACAACAGGGATTCTTATTTATGCAGACTTTGCGATAACATTTTTAATTTAAGCCTGTGCATTCTGCTTAAGCTTCGGAGTTTAAATTAACCTCCAAGGTGTTTAAGATTGTATTTTGAGATTATTTATTCTCTGATACGTATTAAGGAACACTTACTTCAGAACTACTAATGCAAGCCAGTGATTGTACTGAGACACTCAGTGGTGTTCTCCCAATTCCTCAGAACCCCTTCCACCAAGTCCAGGAGGGGCAAACATTGAGAAAGACAAAAACACAACCCCGAGATGCTCATCACCTCTACTGCCATAGCAAAGATGGCATTATCAAAATGGTTATAGATAGAAGTGTCCTTATTTATTTAGCTGGCTGAAATAAAACAGCTCCAACAACACTCAGGCCCTCATTATCTTACCCAGCAAAGAGGGCAGGGACAGGCTCCCAAACCAGGTCCTCCAACTGCCCTCCGGAGCACGAGGAGCCAAGACCTCTACCTTTACCACTTCACTGGCCTGATTAAGTGACACTAACACGATTTTTCAAACTCTTTCCACCACAAAAAGTGGCATTGTAGATTAAAAGGAAGTCACTGCATACCCCTTTACCTTTCCCTTTGCAAGTTAAGGTGAAAAACATGTTCATGTACCACACGTTAATTGGAACATCACATCTGACAGAGTGACAATGCTGCCCAGCAGATGCCTCAGGAGAAGGAAGCTGGGCATGATAAGCTGTTTCCTTAAAGAAATCTTCCTAATCTTCCCCAATTTCTCTATCAGTAAAGAAAGTACACTTTTTTTAAAGCTGTCTTCTAGGTATCTGCTTACAGATTTTTCAATTCAAACAGCTTGTTCCCAATAGCATCCCCTTTTAAAGGGTGGCAAAATTTAGGAAATAGTCTAAGAATTCTCTATTATAAATACTAAATTGTTGCTTTGGAAGAGATGTAACCTTCATGCTGAATAGCTTAAGTCCTGTTATTCATTTTTAATTACCTAACCGAACAGCTTTTCCTACTAGAAACACATTTCTTCTTTGAGAAGGCTATCAAAGAGAGCTGAAACAGCCCTAAAGTCTGCAAAGACACAGTTCTGAACTGACTGAAAACAAGATTTTCACCCTAAATGATTTAAGTTGCCTTTGTGGAATTTATTTATACTTGTTCAACATGGGAATGCTTCTTTTAAGTATAAGCTCTTGCCTCTTACTGGGATGTTTCTGACGAGAAATCCCTGTTATTTGAGGGAAGTATTCTGAGTTTCTATGAAAACACCCATAAACATTTCTTTTGCTGCTTTTAATTCCTTCATGAAACGAACACCAAGGGAACTTGGACAAGATTGTTTTCTCACCCATTACCCCTGTACGTGTTTTGCCCCATGTGAAGGAGAGTTTCATGTGAACACTTCTGCAATGAGCGAGAAGAAGACACCTAGTCCCAAGGAGCTGCAAGTGGGAGACGGGGTGATAGGAGGGGCTAAGTATCCCATGGCTTACTCTAGCCAAGCCACCAGGGTTGGCAGTCTGAAGGGGGTGAGAAAAAAGAAAAAAAAAAAAAAAAGAGTTCAAGGCAGAGAATAGAAGGAGATGGAGATGTTAAGGGCATACAGCTCTTAACAGATTGCACAACTAATATTGAGATGTATTTTTTTTGAGTGACTAAAGCTGACAGTCATTAACAGGCAGTTTGCAGATGGCCTTTAAACCAACCTCTTAAATTCTTGCACCATCTTTTTCCAACTGTCCTAATTGCAGACTATCCTCCAGTATTTTCAAACGTGCTACCCATCACCTCGCTGCCCACACGGTCATTTTAAACTCTCTAAAACAAACAGAAGTAAGACATCATATCACATTACGTATCCTCCAACTATAGTATCCTAATCAATTACACAGCACTTTAATCAAAACATAGTAGATGTCAGAACTTAGTGCTAACTTAGCAATTTTAACAGCACCTAGTATTTGACTGAAAGCTTTTGTAAGGAAAGCTGCCTCAACCTGACAATGATCTTCCCTTTACTGACACCATTTCTTCAGTCCTTTCAAGTCACAGTGCAGACTTTCAGCTTTGTGCACAAGGGGGTTCACTTCAGTCAAAAGACAAGTCAAAATATTGCTTCACCAAACACAGAAGCCTTTATCTGGACAGAGAAAGCAGGAACTCGTGTGAGGTCAGTAAAAGGGAGGCACCAGGGAGGGGCACCAGGAGTCATCTCTGTGAACCAGAGAGTGCAGTTCAAGGGAAGAATTACAGGCAACAGAACAGGCTGGTAGAGCTGGGACACAGCCTGAAGGATGCTGTAATTAAATACATGATATCTGCAGCATTTAATTACAAAGACAGTGTGAAGGTACAAAAATGGAGTGGTCAGGACACGGTCCACACACAGAAGAAACAAAAAATATTCTCAACTGCCATGGCTAGATCTACAAACTCTGGAGCTACACTCTCAATAGGCAGGAAAAAAAAAGTCAATAAAATTCAATCCTGGTTTTTCTTTTAAAGTGTTTAAAACCTCCTGTTTGCATTAAACAACAGGAGTGCTGCTCTACCAGGCTAAGGATATATTCCAGTGCCCCACAGGCTAACACAGCTTACAGGGACCAAGAGGTTTTCAGCTAAAAAAAAAAAAAAAATTAAGATAGTACAAGCTAGTTAAGTTTTTACAACATGTCTTAGTAGTCCAAGTCATTGAAAGTTTTGTTAGGAAATGACCCACATGGAGTTCTGATCTTCCCTTGAAAAGGATATTTATTTATTCTTTTAAGATGACAATTAAAGCAGGTTTAGTGTTTTTAAAGGCCACAGCTGTTCCCCTATGCATTTTGAACATTGAAATCTTCCGTTGTCATGTACTAGCTTTAGTTTGGAGGGTTTGTTTTATGGGTTTTTTTGTTTTAGTGTAAGTGTTTAGACACCGAGGTGATTTGGGAAGATGATGCACTTAGTGTAGCAAGACTTATCTGATCCACAGGCAAAGCTGAGCAGTGTCCCCACGGCCACAGGGACATCGGACATCCAGAGCATCCTGCACTCATGAAACTGGCCAAAAGCCAGACGTGGAGTCCCAAGATTGAAGCAGTGACCACAGAAATGGTTGACAGCAGGAAAGAAGCAGTTTGTGGTTGGTTTGTTGTTTTTTTTTTAACACTCTAAATCCCAATCAGTAATTCATTTCAGCAGAGTAAAATTAAATGAGCATTGGAGGTACCTTTTGAAATAGTTAGTGCTGGGGACCACTGTGATCGTAGAATATCAAGACAAATGCTGCCATTACTGTTAATATTTGGATGATAGATTCTTGTTGTAAATGCAACCTGCAGAAGAAGGAAAATTTCAGTGTAGGCTCACAAAATGTACATCACACCACAGGGTAATGAACGGATTTACGGTACAAGCCACTCACCTTAGGTGGTTTGAAGGGATAATCTGTTGGGAAGTGAATTGTCAAGAAAAATACTCCACCTTGATAGGGACTGTCATTCTGTTAATGAAAAAGCATCATTGCAGTTTGAGGAGTTATTACAAGAAGACTGGTCATAATAAGCTATGAACATCAATTCTCTCATACTTACTGGTCCCATTATTGTAGCTTGCCAATGGAACACTGAAAAAGAGAAAGATTTACTTCAGTTTGGAGAAGCTCAAGTAATGAACTACTTAATTCCAGACAAAGCAGCGCAGAAAAGTCTATTTTAAAAACAAAGCCTTCTGAAAGGCTGCAAGGAAACAAGCCAAAAAAATTAACCAGAGACAGAGCAAAGTACCCAAGGCTCCACATTCACTTGGTCCACACTTTGGGATTGCTGTGGTACCACACCCATGTCGTGCCCTGCAAAAAAACTCCTTGACAATAAAACCCCAGGTGGCTGCAGTCAACATTTCACACCCGACAGACCAGTTCAGCTCTGTTGTTTTCAATGAAGCACCTGAATCAAAGCCCAGTTTCCAGTGACTGCCCTCCTAGAGCAACCTACAGCAAAGGTACAAAGTGAATAAAAACCTTTCTTAGGCAGAATTCTCTCCTACACAGACCTTTAGTTAAATGGAGAGGAAGCCTAAGCATTGTATATACCATATATAAAGAGGTAACCTAAGCCAGTGATATCTTGACTGAATGTTTAAGCTTAAGTCTCCACAGAGGCTTCAAGATGTCATTAAAGCAGCAAAAAGCAATATAAATCTTAAAAAAATGCAAAAACAACACCCTGCTCAATACTCGGGCCAAGGATGTGCTCGTACATACACACTTTGGGTTAAATGGACAAAAATTAAGTCTCACTCGTATGCATCTGTCCAAGAGAACATCTTAATCTGGTAATACAGAAGATTCATGGAGAATGTCTTTACGCTGCAGAACATAAGGAAAACAATCAAAGCTGTTAATCTGCACGAGGCACGTCAGGAAGTTCTCGCGGTTCCTGTGTTCTCTAAAGGCTCTTTGCACAGGCTGGTGCTAGAGCAGCAGCTTAAATTATTTGTGGAACAGTCTCACAAGAGGTTTCCCTCTGCATGGAGGTCAGCTCCATGGCACCTTCAGAACTGGGGAGAAGACTCCAGTTGCTGCAAGGTAAGTCTTCAAGCCACAGAAGCTGAAGCCAACTGCAGCCGTGTCCTTAACTTGCAAATGGTGTCTCCAGCTTTCAGAGCCACCTGTGCCAAAAGTAATTCTAGCCCAGAGCAGCACTACTTGTTCCAATATAGCATGAGCAGTTTTTAATTACACACAGCACAGGCACTACAGCTGGGAGTGATCTCATACAAGGAAGGGGAAACAAAAAAAAACCAAAACAACACACAAAAAAAAAAAAACTGAGTGGGAACAGCCCTGCCAAGGCAAGGGGAGAAGAGTGCTTGGTCAGAGCAGGAGTTTGTAACCAGGACCAGCAGCTGGTAACACCCACCAGCACTTTGAGAAACTATGTTCAACGTAGCCAGAAAATCAAGAGAGCAGCTCAGGAGTTCATACTTAGCATGCACCCATTTTAAAAGGTTGAGGCAGCTTCACAGAACTCCCCATCACCTGCAGCAGGACACCGAGGAACCCAAGATAAGAGGACCAAGGGGCAGCAGAAACCCAGCAGTGAAGACTGTGGCTAGGCCCAGAAAAACCACCAAGAATCTCACAGGCACCACCAGGTGCTGATAAGATCCACCGTGACTGTGCTGGGGTGCAGACAGCACAGGACATAACCTGCAAACCTCTCCACGCTGAAGAGAGAAGCTGATACAACCAACTACTGTCTGAAACCAGAAAGAAAAATGCTTTCACAGTGAATCTTAATTTTTTTGAGCTAGAAGGGCAGTTTGTTTTGTTGTGAGGTTTTCCCCCTGCAATTCCCACCCCAGACTCGGGGGATGTTCTTGTTTAACCTAAGCTTTAGATTTCCAGAATATCCAGGACAAGTTTGAAGAACCAAGAGATGGATTTGTCATGCAGAGCCTACCTCAGTTGATTCTTTACTTTGAAATCAGCCACCCAGAGTTATTTACAAAGCAAAGGGGTGGCTGACTTCCAGTAGCTGAGCACAGGTAGATTTGGAAGTGAATGAAGCCACTACAGACCATTCTGGCAGTACCCAGTGTGATCCAGTCCCAAGCATATTTCCAAAACCAAGGCCAGAGGTGGGAGGACAAGGGAGGGCAAGGACTACATTACCTCGAGAGAGAAAATCCTGTCCCTACAGTTAACACAAACAGCTCTTCACTTTCCAAAGTTTATGAACGACAGGGACAAGAAGCTCACAGCTGGGGAGGGCTTACCTTGCCTGGATGAGCCACGAGACAACACTTTGTGAGCACAGCGTGTCCTGAACTTGGAGAAATGTCCTTCTGACAGGGCAACCAAGGCAGACCCACAGCAGGAGGATCTTGTCCCTGTTGCTGCCACCCCTGCCCATTTAGCAACATGGTGGGTGTACATCTCAACAGTGAAAGTCTTTAATCAGAAGTCTTTCAGGAAGGTGGCACAAGGAGAAGAACTGAATATTACTTTGAAGCTTTCCATATTCAGTAGTAAGTTTCCATGATAAGCATTCACCAACCTGTGTCACCACCTCCTCCACCAGACTATCTCCATCACCTCTGATAGTCTTTGGAAACTATGAAGTGGTTTATCATGGCTCAAATCACACTCGCTAATTTAAGGGAAGAAAAGCCTCAGACTGGCTCTACATTTGAGTCACTTCTCGTCCGTGAAACTACAAGCTTCTTCAAAATGTTATTTTGAAAGCAGAATGAAGTTGTGGAGTAACTGGACTCTACTGCTAAAAACCTTCAAAACCAAACACCGCTTTCACTTGTCTGAAAGGATTGATGAACAGTACCATCTCCACTAATTTCAGTATTTTCATTTGCAGGGTTTTTTTTCCAATCTAGTCCTAGATTTCTATAGGAATGTAGAAGTTTCTACTCACTTCAGAAGTTCTGAATAGTTTAGAAATGATTCAGAAAGATCTTGGCAGCTATTTTTTTCCTTTCAGAAGATACCTTCACACATAGATGGAGGGGTTCCCTACTTAAATATCCCCCTACTCTCAGAAGCGCGGACACCTCACTGGATAGCAGAGCGATCAGTAACCGCATCCCACAGCAAGTTTGATGTTTAATGAGCAGCCTGGTCAAGAGCTGCCACGTGTTGTCACGTAGCCTTTTCTGCACAGCAGGGCTGCTACAAGAAAGACTCTGAGCACATTCCCCATCTCAGGCATTTTAAGCACTTAATGCATAATGCAAGTACCTGAATTTACCCCAAGGCCCACAGTAAAGTTATAAAGCAAAAGAGGAATTTCCAAGTGGTCTTGTCTCACTTGCAAACATCTGACTGATCTTGCTCACCTAAGCTACGGCCAGGAGTTTAAAGCTGCTGCTGCAAAAAAGCAGTTTAACTAGGATTTTACACTTCCTGCTGATGTGGAGAAGACTGCAGACCTTGCAAAGCCGCTGTGAGGCCTCTTCAGAAAACCACCATGAAGTACAGGCCAATAATTTAGTTGCCTTATTGAAAGCTAATTAAAGCAGACTCAGAACATTACCTAGAACTAAGATAAAAGAAGCACCCATATCAACACCGTTAAGCTAAGACACACGATGGTTTTTTTCCTAGAGAAGAGGGGAAGATACACATACTAGATGACAGTGGATCTTCCCAATATAAAATGATGTTAGACCAAAAATTCACAATAGGATTTTAAAGAATAACTGTGGTGGGGGTTTTTACCTGCTTTAAACACAGTTCCTTGAGCTTTGAAAAGGACAGAATAGCTCCAAATCACACACCAGGTAAACCACCTTGTACAGGAAACTCAACCAGCCAGTCTATAGGCCAGAAGGTCCAGCCCAGGGTATCCCCTATAGGGGAGGAGAGAGGCAGGGCCAAGAGACTTGAGTAGTTTTTAAATATAGCGGTACCACGTGTACCGATGGATGCTCCCCCTGCACTTCCCATCTCATATCTAAGCAGCTACATCCAAATCAAGCCCCACAAGTTAGTCATGACAGCAGCATTCCAACATTCTGATTTTGCTCCTTGAGAAAGCCACAGTAGTCCAAACTGAGTGAAATCCTGCCTAAAAATAAAGAGCCAAACCCGTTTTTCAGTCCTTATACTCTGCTGCGGTCTATAATACAATAGCATAAAAGAGACTAAAGAACAACCAATGCTTCCAGTGTTCCTAGAACTCATTTGATGACAGTAACTATTTATTTTTTTTTTTACAGAAATCTAACATTACTTCGCAATTCAAGCTATAATTTACCAACTAGTTTTCCTTCCCTTCATATTTTAACCTCTTATCCCCAAGGACTAGACACAGGACTTAGAAAATGCAGCGTTAACCAACTCCTGTGTTCAGCACAGTTAACCCTGTCCTTGCTGTACCCCCATCTAGAGGTAGGAGCAGAGTGATTTACTTCTACAGGACACTAGGTATAATTCAGGTAAGAAGGAAATCCAGAAAGCTGTCTGAAGTTGCTCGCCGATTTGGCCACAGAGCTACTGAAGTTACTGACTTCTGCAGACAGCAAGTCCCACGAGAACATCCCAACGGTTACTCTGAAAAGTGTGACTTTGTCTTCAGCACACAATCGCCCAATCAATACAATGAGTGTGACCCAGATCTCCAGCGATACACAAGTAAGGTATTAGGGGATACAGATGGGCAGCAAATATAAGATTAGGATGTGGAGTCAAAGAAACAGAAAGGGTCTTGCTGAGGAACTGAGCATCCTGTTTTAGAAGGAAAATAGTTGGAGACTGTCAGTGTTTGCCAACAGTAGATACTTACTGTCATCACCAACAGGCCCTGCTGAACACTGTGCTGGAGGATCACGTGCCAGATCGTTCAACTCCTAGAAAACAGGAACAGTTGATTTCATTTAATTTCAAATCCAATTATGTTATTGCTAAAAAAGCTGCTAGAAGCACTTTTAGCCTGAAAACACCACAAAACTAGCAGCCAGGACCCAAGAAAACAAAGTTGCATCTTAAATCCAGGAAGCACCTTTGGTACACGCATCCATTACCTCTCTAGGTTTCCACACTCCATGAAGTCACAGCAACCCTCCCCTCATCATGTCATAGGGTCTATCAGGTTTGCCTTCACTGATAACTTCAGGAACCCCAAGCATTATCGGGGTATTATATACACCACTATCTCCAGGTCAGAGAGAGATAAGGTGGCCTCAACCCAACAACTCCCAGTATCAGCCTTATTTTATGCCCCATATGGTAACAGCTCCCGCTTGCTCCAGCTGCGGTGATCTAGTTTATCACCTCAAGCTTTTTTGCTGTATAGGAACCTTCAGTAACCTGTGGTTGTTTCACCTCCAGATGTATGACTACAGGTGGTTAAAGGGAATAGAACACAAGACCTTCTGTACCTACAGAACTGCCAGCCCATGGAGAGAAATCCTCACTTTTTGAGTATCTGCACCACTCAAATTTTCTTCAAGAAGAAATCCTATTATGAGTCTCAATTTTCTGGCTAAACAGGTTGAGTGATTCAGAACAGATTATTTCTGAACTATACCAACTTTCAATTTGAAACAAAATTTCAACCCAGATGAGAAAGAGTCCGCACCGTCACCAGTAACTCACATGAGCGATTTGCTCAGGAAATGGACATTTAGTGAGAAATGCAAATAGAGTAAAACTTAAAGGCAAACTCTGTCTGCTATTTCTGGCTCAGCCACTGACCTGCTTTGCATGACAGGCCCAAACATACTAGCTTTGTCCTGTGCCCACTCAGACCAAAAAGCTAAACATCAACATCAGACAACCATTAGGAGGACAACTAAATCCAGAAATGCTCCCGTGTTGTCCCTGGTCCACTGTGCCCTCGGCTTGTCAACTCCCAGCCCCCAAGGGTCACCAGCAACAGTCCAGGGGGAGTTTCAGATACCAGACTTATCTGAAGCTTTTGATAGACAAAGCATTTAAGGACAATGATCAAGACAAGCTGATTGCAGGGATGGAAAAAGCTTGTCACTCAATGGCCTTTTGTTATTTACAGGCAGCATTTAAGCTCTTGAATAGATGGATCTCTGGGAGTTCCAGCTTCTACTTCCCATGAACTGGGAGGCCACCACCAACCAAACCCTCTTCTGTTACAGCAGGAGAACAAGTGAATCACATCTCAAGTGAATCCAGGAGTTTTCCCCTCAGTGAGACATCCCACAGAAGACTGCAGTGGGGATACAAAGCTTCACATACCCCCACTACTGCAAAGCATGCACAAGTTTGGGTTTGCCCTCAGCAGCTCCCAACTTTTTTCAAGCCCAGCTGGAAGCCTCCTGAGGTGACACCAGAGCACTGAAGCTTTTCTAGTGCTTCTACTGAGCTTCCTACAGTGCTGACCCAAGCAAAAATTGCCCCCATGCTTCAGCATGGACTTGGAGAGGAGCAGACATTGAGGACAAAGCGTCTACTGAAGAGCCTGCTCCCTCCTGAAGGTGAAGAGCACCTCCAGATAACCTCTGAAGGAGAAAAGCCCTTCAGAGTTGTCGATGATGCAGGTCAATTCAGAGTAGCCATCTTTAGCCAAGCCAGGTTCCTCCCTTACCTCCTGGCTGGGGGTATCAGCCAGCCTGAAGGTCAGTAAGGCACTCATACCTCACACCATCTGCTGGACACCTCACTGTGGTGACTCCAGAACATTAAATATGTCAAATACCACCTCAAGCAACAGTAGATTACTGCTGCACCCTAGAGACGTGCGTTTACTATACAACTTATCAGAGAGCCACCGTCTGAAACATACTGAGCAGCATCCAGCACCACGCTCTGTGTCTGCACCACCAAGCCAAGGGCCACCCTGTCGGTCAGTGCAAAGGAACATGTGGCCACTTAGAGCTCCATTGGCACCTGAAGGCCACACATCATCTTCATGGCCAGTCTAGTCTTGGCTACAAAGAACTAAGGGAGTCTCCACAGGCACAAATTTGAGCATGGAAACTTAAAACCAGGAAAACATCTAGTCTTTCTAAAGGTGTATAGAATCCAGTCCACTTCCAAACGCTCTCTGATCTTCTGGAAGGGACAGTTGAAAGCTACAGTACTCAAAACTTCAAAAAAACCCCACATCTAAATCTCTCTTCCTTACCACTTCTCATCCCCTTCGCTCCTGTTTTATGTATAAATACAGTGCAACAACACTAGACTCAGAGGGAGTACAGTTGTAAAATCCATGTTTTCCACAAAAATGTAATCCATAGGAGGTTGTGGTCTTCAGAACCTAGCACACACCTTCCCTATCATCGAGGGGAAATTGTTATAAACACGGGCTGAGCACATGTTCTAGTGGAACACCCAGCTCCAAATCTGCCCCGACATTCACCCCACATCCCGTTGCCCAAAAGCGCCGCTTCAGCAGACAGGAGGAAACAGCAGACCTTCAGTGACACCACACAAGACAAGCCTCACCACAGAAGCAGAGGCAACAACAACAGTTGAAGCAGCCCTGTTTCTCATCAAAATACTATTCCTTTCTCTTCAACCTTCAGTTCCAGCTAGAAGGAATACTTTGTTTTTTCTGAAGTGGTGTATAATATCTCATTGAAAAGAGACGACTCGCAACCCACACCACTTGTCTCCACAATGCAGCTCTCACCTAAGGCAGCATTTCAGGTTCTGCTCTATAAATTCAGATTGAAACGTCACAGATTAAAAGGCCCCTTTAAAAAGCAATGCTTTTCACTTGGAAAAGTTGAGCCATTTGAGTTGAGAGTTGAACTCTCAACTCAAACCCCTGCGACACAAAACCTCCAAGCTTTTGTAGAACAGCAGGTCGGATAACAAGGAGGAGGTTCAACCTGCACAGGACGGTTCTGGAACGCAGCCTGGAGGCCCCACTAGACCCCCAGTTGCCTCTGCACACTGGTGAGGCCAGAATGATACTGGATGTCCTGGCAGGGCACAGACAGTGGCTTTAACACACCATTCTCTTCAGGCTGCAGACATGTCAGGGAGAATTCCAAAGCTTGCTGGTCAGACCTGCCCAGCCAAGTCTGAAAACAGGACTGGCAGCGCCGTGGGGCTGCGTTTACCCAGGCACGAGGAGAGGAGCAGACACAGACAGTGCCACGCTTCAGCACCTGGCCCACAGGTCACTTGGCCTTTAGAAGATTTCTGATCAGATTCCAAGGTACCTCTAGCACAACATCAGCCCCAGCGAGGGCTCTGGTTTATAGAGTCAGAACAAATGACTCTGGAGTTCACATAGAACTGGAACAGGATTTTTATTTTTATGGGATCAGTTACAGTTGAGTATAGAATCATAGAATCATCTAGGTTGGAAGGGACCTTTAAGATCATCCAGTCCAAGCATCAACCTAACTGATAAAGAAAAGAAAACCATATAAAAAAAACCCCACCACATTACTAAACTAGGTCTCTAAGCACTGTGTCAATCCGTCTTCTGAAAACCTCCAGGGATGGTGCCTCAACCACTTCCCTGGGCAGCCCATTCCAATGTCTGATAACCCCTTCGGTGAAAAAATTTTCCTAACATCCAACCTGAACCTCCCCTGGTGCAACTTGAGGCCATTTCCTCGTCCCGTCAACCTGTTCCTTGGGAGACCGACCCCCCGGATACACCCTCCTTTCAGGTAGGGAGCAAGAAGGTCTCTCCTCAGCCTCCTTTTCTCCAGGCTGAACACCCCCAGCTCCCTCAGCCTCTCCTCACAAGACTTGTGCTCCAAACCCCTCACCAGCTCCATTGCGCTTCTCTGGAATGTCTTTTTTGTGGTGAGAGGCCCAAAACTGGACACAGGACTCGAGGTGGGACCTCACCAGTGCCAAGTACAGGAGGACTATCACCTCTGGAGTCCTACTCACCACGCTGTATCATCTACAAGTCCCCCTTGACTGCACGTGTGGGACCCTAACCTGCTGTATTTCCCAGTGATCTGGGGAAGACTCACCAGTCAATAATCAAGTCCAACCTCGACAGTGCTGATTTTAATCCAAAACCTGAAGAAAGCCGTAGCTGGTCACCCTTCAAGACAGCTCCTGATCCTTAAGCACATGAAGAAGGATCTACAGCATAGGCTTTGCTGTAGGAATTCAACCATAATGACTGCAGCAGCCTTTAGATGAAGTTCCAGTTTGAGTTACTCAGCTCCCAGGAGGCCACCTCTCCCTGAATTTCCTTCAGCTGGGAAGCCAACTCACAGAGCTTAAGAGTTTCTGCCACCTCCCCTACAGCAAAATCCCCTCAGGGCTGGGCCCACCACTGCCCATCATACCATTAATTTGACACATCTTACAGTTAAAAGTATTAATTAGTTCCTCAGCAAAAAAGAGGAAGTAAAAGCACAGCAAAGCTCCAGGTGTCTGACCCAAAGGCCAAGTTGAACAAAACTCCTGCCATTACAGCCATGAACTAGATGTCCCAAAAGCTACAAAACTCATACAAGAAACTGACACTTGGGCTCCAAAAGTAAATTTAATTGTGTTTTAAGTCCCCAACAAAACAAACCCCTACTCAGGGGTTCCAGGAGAGCATTTTAAGGATGACGGAGCACGCTTATGCCAAGTGGTGCTTCCCAAGTCAGGGAAGGCATCAGCTGCCAGCGAGGCCTGGGGAGACACGGGGAAGCCAGTGCCACAAGTGTCACTCAGACCCAGGCCACCCTCCTTCCCAGCAGTCAGTACGTTGCATTTTAAATGCCTCTTGATCAAGGAGTTCACAAACTGCACAAGTTTTTAAAGCACAAGTGTTTTAAGTCTTACCTTAAAGTTTAACCCTGCACATTACAAGTCATAATTAGTTTTAATTGTAAACTCCAAAGACATTTGTTAGAGAAGTTCAAATTTAGTCCTCTAGAGAACAATTCCCTCCCTAGTCTAACACGTTCCTGCTAAAAACTGTTCTGTCTGGAAGATAAGACTAGTTTTAAGGACTAAATTAATGGTAATACAGCTTTTAGTAAGAATAACCAATGCAACTGGCAACATCAAGAAGCCAATCAAGCAGGTAAAAGCCAGCATCCTTTAGCAGTCAGTTCCAGCTATTTTAATAAACCTTGTAGAGAGTTCCCCCAATACACCCCAAGACACTACACGTGCACCTCCAACCAGTCAAAGATTATCCAAAGTCCCTTTAGGTTGGACTCCATAGTTTTTCCTCCCTACTCCAGTTTGAGCAGTAATTTAGTCAGAGACCACACCATCAGCTTGATTATAGGCCTAATTTTTGCTTCAGGTTGCTGGTGTAAGCTTCTAATCTGACTTTAGCAAGTTTATTTGCCTGCAGCCCCTGAACCCTTTGTGACAAGCAGTCTAGGGCTATATCACAAAATCATGATTTATCTAACCAAAGTGTTAATTTCCAGCCATGAGGTGTTTGTGGCTTTCAGGGAAGCAGTGCCAGGCAACAGGGAACGAGGGCCAAATTCAAACCGGCAGGACCACGGCCCGAGGAGGGCAGATGGAGACATCAGGTTGAGTGAGAACCTGCTACACGTTCCTTGGGCCAGAGGGTTCCACACCTCTGCCCATCGCTGACAGTGCTGTGTTGGGTGCAGGTGAGGGCCTGTACCCACACGCACTTGGCTGGGCTCTGCTCTCCCCTTGCCAAGCTGTACCTGTGCCAGGCAGTGCCCACACATCACACCAAGGTCAGATCACCAGCTCCCTACAGCATCCACGGCTGCTCTCCTACCCTACAGGACCTCTGTGATCGCTACTACCCCTGGTAACAGAAGCATTTTAATCTTTGGAAAGATTTTAATCCCTTCTCTCTGACAGAATCTGCTTTTTCAATGCTTGAAACGGCTCAGGACCATTGACTTTGAGTCCTTACGAGACTCAGCAAAAGTTAGAAAGGAAGCAGCTAAGTGAGCAGCACGAGAAGAGTCAAGCTGCATGAAATACAGGAATAACTGAGGTACACGTTATAAACAAGCTCTGATCTAACAGTCACCTTTTTTTTTTTCCCTTTTAAAAAGCCTGAATAGCAAGAGCAAAGCAACATCTAACTTCCTCCTGGTGTGAAAGCAGAGTACCAAAAAGCTTAGCTCTGGCTACCAGAAGCGTAACCAGCATTCTCTGTGCTAGCGAGGCAGGAGAGATTTAACACAGATGGGCTGTGCTGGCAGCTCCACGAACGCAGCGAGAGGCCCTAACGGAAGAACCGAGTTGTTCCCACCGGCCGCTGTGCAGCAGAACTGGTAGCACAGAAATAACACAAAGTTTGCTCGGCGCAGGTAGCGTGTGTACAACCGGGTGAACACCACACGTCCTTCAACCAGCCAGAGCCTCCGTATCCTGCCCAAAGGCACTCATCGTTTTGGCAGAAGGGACACTGGAGCACCTCAGGAGGTCAAGCAGCTCCGGGCTACAGGCAAAATCCATCATCTTCTGCAGCTCAACAGGGACATCGCTATGGAACACACAGTTTAGTTCTGCAAAGCATTACCTGGTGTTTGGTACAAGCAGTAACAAGTCACCATTCCTCTGCTATAAGAGGATGGTTTTGCTTCAGCAGGGCCAGAGCATGACTTCAATTTCTCAGTCCCTCTGAGCACAGGGTCCATCAAGCAGTTCATACAGGAGAACCCAGAGAAGACAGTGAACCAGCCTTTCACAGGCTCTCCCATTCCCAGAGCTCCAAACAGTGCCCTGGTTATTCCATTATAGGCAACGTATTTCCTAAAGACAAGCACCACAGTTGGGGATGAGGCTCAATCCAAAGTGCTTTGGCATAAACCTTAAAAGGTAAGCCATTCGTTATAGCCCTCCGGTATCACCACTCCCATTCCACCCCTGGGTACCTTCACATTGCCCTTCTTCTGATCCGTGAGAAAATAGACCGTTTATATATATATATATGTATAGAAACAACAATGAAATTGTTACACTTCATTCTTAGCCCCACACCTCATGGGGGTGCCTCATCTGGCTGCCATCATTGCCCAAACAGTTCTCACAAAACAGGAGTTCCAAGTTTGAGGCCTTGAGGCAGGAAGCACCTAAGGAGAAGTAAGACCACCACTGCCTGAAAGGCTGCAGTGAGCAATCCAAGCAGCAACCTGATGGCAGGTCTCAGGTCCCAGCTCTTCGGGAGCATCTGGAGTCTCTGGACATCCCCAGGAGCAGCCAGGCCACCAGAGACACACTGGGATGGACCGTGCCGGTTCTTGCGCCACCAGTCCTTACCCAGCTGCAAAAACCTCCCTGTTCTGCTCCTCTCCCAGCCCAGAGAAGCTCAACAGGCAAGAGGCCAGTTCAGGTAACACTGTATCAGAGGTTTGCTTTCTGCTTGTTTCTGAGTTCTCATCCCTACCTTATCCAAGGGCACAAAAGTTTTAGAGAAAAACTCAAGCATAAAACCCCAACTGCCAAGCACAAGAGCCAGCAGCAGGACTGAGACCTGAACACTGGTATCCAGACCAATAATACTCTCCAGAAATGCCCAAGCAGCAGCTTTCCTTCCCATCACTTCTTTGTACTCGAGTCTGTTGGGATTATTCTGACTTGATCCACATTCTGCAAGCTTTTGTTCCTGCCACAAGGTGCCACAGCGAAGGTCAGAAACTTGCTGTTCCCCTCTCTTTGTCCCTTGACAGGGACTGTCACTACACGTAAGATACCACTGCTTTTCCCAGAGACCAGAACCAAAACAAGCTGATGATATGAACGCTCTCCACAGGGTTTAAAATAGCTGGTGTAAACCACCGGTGATTACTACTTAAGTAGTTAAGCGAGGCAACCACAGTAACTCAAATTAAGAGTGCTCCTTTCTAGTCTGTAGCTCAACTCCCATCTAACTTTTAAAGCACCCAGACTGCTGGAACAAGCAGTTTTATTTCCCTTCACACACTTTATTGGAAATGCTGCCTACAGCCCCTACCATCCTCCTCCTCCTCAACAGCCACCACATTTACTCCACTGAAATACCGGGTACTTTGCAGAGCTCAATACACACCACAGCTCTGGCGATGCTCTTGCTACTTCCCAAGGCTTTCAGACACTCTTGTAACTGGACACAGTCCCCATTATCCCTCTGGACTCTTTCTCTTTGAAAAGCAGCACTAAGAACTGCCCCACGAGTGCCCAACGTTAACAAAGACTCGACACACTCAGCTCCTCTCCTGTTAAAAAACCACAGACTAGAAACAGCAGTGCTCTGAGAGAGTGTTGAATCCTGGACCTCAGCACACACTGAACTACAACAAAGCAGTTTTTCCTGCTCCCCGAGTTACCCAACAGAAGATGCACCCCCACACACAAAAGCCCTATACGATCCGTGTGCCCCCCCTGCCTCCAGCAGCCACATTTACCCTGCTCTGCATTCACTGCTGTGTCCCCTGGGTCCTTTCCGAGGGCTGGCTCCCCAGGAGGAAGCACTTTGGGAACACCTGGGAGCCCACAAAGGAGCTGGGGAACAGTCTTCACAGTGTAGTATCACTAAATTGACAGAATGTTGCAGATAAGTGATACTCAGCTGGACCACAACTTCCTTCTGTAACCCACTACCCTACCCTTCCCTGGAAATTTCAATACGCTGAAATTACATTCCAAATCCTTTCCTTTCAGGCTCTACTTATTCCACCCCTTTCAAGCTTTGCTTATTCCACAAGCATACGTGAGCCTTCAAGCTCTCTTCAATTTTCTTCTCCACCTTAGCTTTAATTTGATCAGCACGACACACGAAGCTTCGCAAAAACTTCAAGATAACCTACAATCAAAGCAAAGATGTTAACACGTGACCCAAATCTGACACTACCTACAAAACAGAGCTGGCAAACTGAGCTTAAATATTAGGTAGCACGCTCACACCTGGTTCTAGATAAAAGTGAGATTCACAGAGTAATCCAGAGCAGAAACCCAACGGGAGGACTGGCTGAACCTTACATGGACACTCCAAACTGACAGCTACATGTTTTGCAGGAAAAGGATATAAATTCCCTGCCTGAGTCACCAAGATAAAAGTATACTTCAATAATCCTCCCTTCTTTTTTTTTTCCCCACCTGGTAAGAGACACTACGATGATCAAAGCAGGGCTCTCAGCCCGCAGGGGGGTCAGCAGCAGTGTTTTTCTAGCAGGCCAGGGCACCCAGCGCAGTGCCCCGGGGGGAGAGGGCTCCTCGCACGCCTCCCCCTGCGAGTGCACTCTATGACTCGGGCTGTGGAGCACCACCGGCCCCGTTAAAACCAAAAACACCCCATTGGTTTGACCAGTGGAAGGTGACGGGTTCCCTACGCTCAGCCCTACCGAGGCCGCGGCTCCTCGGGGAGGGAGAAGCGGCTCCCGGAGGAGCTGATGCCAGAACTTGCAGGCGGGCACAGCGCTCCGCACCTCCGGAGACCGCCACCCCCCGCTCCACCGCGGGGCTCCCCGCTGTCCCCCGGGCCCGGAGCGCTTCCCCGGGCCCCGGAGCAGCCCCCGAAGCCGCTGCCCCCCCCCGGCCCCGCCGCCCTGCCCTGCCCCGCCGCCGGCG
>JAHREE010150809.1:0-27925 GCA_033628505.1 Tringa tobata | reverse complement strand
TCAGGTGCTGGGATGTCTCTTCCCACATGCTGGAGGCACTGGGACACGCAATCCCCATGGAGGGGGCAGCCAAAGATGCCTGGCTCACCCCAGCGTCAGCCTCATCTGCAGGGGCTGTGTGGGCTACCAAGGGCTCTTGGCTCCATGACCCAAGGTGGTGGTGGAAGGGGGCAGCAGGGCTGCTCGCTCTCCAGATCTCTTTGGAGAGGGCAGCTGGTCTCCAGCCCCTGTAGAGCACCGAGGGCTGAAGAAGAGCCCAGGGGGCTACTTTCATCACTTTCCATCTGTCTGTCCTTCCCTCCACAGAAGCCCTCAGCGGTGGAAATGTCTGAGATGTCTGAGAGGTCCAAGCAGAATGTCGCTCATGGGCTTGCCTGGTCTTATTACGTTGGGTACCTAAAAATAGTCCTGCCACGTACGTAGCTGTTTCCCTGCATTATCCTGCCTACGGATAGAAATAGCTCCTAATAATGATCCTCCCACTTTTACAGTGTTAGCAGGAAAACGGGGAGCACGGTAGAAGGCAGCTGTACTCACACCAGGCACCTCTGCCCGATGCTTTCTTCCACCAGGGGTGAAAAAGGCGATGGAGGAATTCAGCAGAGCCAACCCCAACGTGCTGACCTGCAGGGAGACTTGGAAGCTCCACATCTTGGTCCCTCTGAGCTGTGAGATCTATGATGACCTGGAGAAAGCTGACAGCAACATCCAGTACCTGACAGACCTCAGTGAAACCACCCTGACTCGAGCTGGCACTAAAAAAAGGGTCTACAAGCACAGCCTCTATATGATCAGGGATGAAGACAAGGTAAAGGTGAAGTGGGGAGAGCAGTCGGCATGCATCAGCCCAAAGGTCTTCCTGGCCTCAGATCCCAGCCCAGAAGTGGCCGTAAGGGCAGGACAGTGTCCCACCCAGGTTTCAGCAGGTTTCTGCAAGATGGGAGAGGTCCTGTCCATGCCAGCCACCTGCATCCCTTCCTCGTGGCTGCCTCCTCCCAGGCTCAGCCCTTGCAGGGATGTTGGGCTCCACTTAACCCCTCCTGGAGTTGATTTAAATCTGGAAAACAGCAGAAAACTGAGGAGAAAAAAAGCAGATACAGGCTCCAGAGCATCATTTCTCATGGGACGAACGAATATTGCCTTTTGTTGTGAAGAGGTGCTTGAAAACGTTTCTGTGAGTCATTATATAAATTTGACTCCCCCCCCCGCCCCCAGTCACCTCCTCTGGGCCGACGAGACCTAAATCCCTCCATCTCACATCGCATTCATCTCCATCCACATCTCCAGGCAGATGGGCCTCTGCCCCTGCACCCTTGGAGGAGGGAACCCATTGGTCCTGCTGACACGGCTGCGCACGGAGGCGTTGGCAAGAGCGATGCTCCTCACCTGGGTCTCCCTAACTTGCCCTTTGATGATGGCTGAGCGCTGAGCTGCGGCTTTTAAAGCCCTTTTCTGCAGGGACTCCAGAGCCTCTTTCCTGGCCCTGCTCCTGGGGAAGTACAGTCAGCGCCGGGTTTTTCCTGCTACGATGCTGTGTTTCATCTGCCAGTCTCCTGCTGAGTCACTCGGCACCGAGTGAGCTCCAGCAGCTCTGCAGCCTGGACCTGTCCTGACCCACTGCGCGTTGTCAGTAAAATCCGTCCCTGCGCTCGCTGCCCGGTGGCGGGTGAGCCCGTGCGCGGTGGCGATGCCAGCTCCCATCCTTGGCACCTTCCCCCCGAGGCTGGTAGCTCTTCCTGCTACGTTGCCTTTACCCAGGGATCCTGCTTCCTTTCAATGCACTTCATTGAACTTTCCAGTTTGGCCAGTGTAAGACTTACTGGTAACCCTGCTCCTTCCTGGAATTTTTATGGCCTTAACAAATCTCTCGTTTGTTTGCTCAGCCTCTTTCTAGCTGCGCATTCACCTTCCCAGCCTTTATCCTCCTCAGTTCTCCTACTCTCCATTACGATGCTCCCCTCCTCTAGCAGAAAAGTCACCAGGAAGGTGAGGTCAGACACGGGTGAGGGACATCTCCACGAAGGACCAAACCTCACGGGGAAAATCGCTCCCCAGGCCATGGCTTGGGAGTGCTACCAAAACCGGTGGCTGCACCCTGCGGGAGGGAGGGACCTTCCTGAGCCCACCTGACACGTGGGGCACGGCTGTGCCCATCTCCCTGAGAGAAGAGTCGCTCAATACAGGGCAGTGTCCATGTCCCGGGGGTCCAGTGCAGGGCAGGCCACGGCGCTGCAGAGGGGTCTTAAGGGCTCAGCACCAGCGTCCCCCGGCAGCCCTTTGCCAGGTGCTTGGTCCACCTGCCCCCACTTCTTTTTCTTCCATCCTCGCAGCTCTGGCCCTGCGCAGTGGAGTATGCCACCCCCCTGCAGTCCCTCTACGCCATGTCCCAGGATGAGTGCGCTGCCTTCAGCCGGGAGGACCGCCTGGAGCAGGCCAAGCTTTTCTACAGGACGTTGGAGGAGATCCTGAAGGGCTCCAAGGAGTGCATGGGTACCTATCGGCTCATTCCGTACCAGGGTGAGTGAAGAAGGGAAGAGGGTAGGGGTGCCCAGCACCGCGGTTCCACTCCCCCAGCCCTGGAGTGACCTCGGATTGGGGCAAAGAAGGGGAAGGAGGGCAGGATCTGTGGAGCGCTTGGCTTATACCCCAACTCACATGGGCACGGGGGTCCCTGCCCTGCTACTTCCCTACACAGATGGACTTCTTGCCACGGGTCTCAGAGGAGTGGGGAGGATGCTGGCAGAGCTGGACCCCACTAAAGTCCCCAGAGGCACCAACAGAATGGTTGGGGTTGGAAGGGAACGTCAGAGATCCTCTAGTCCAACCTCCTGCCAGAGCAGGGTCACCCAGAGCAGTTGGACAGGGAAACGTCCAGGTGGGTTTGGAATGTCTCCAGAGAAGGAGACCCCACACCCTCTCTGGGCAGCCTCTTCCAGGGCTCTGCCACCCTCACAGGAAAGACGTTTCTCCGCATGTTCAGACAGAATTTCCCACGTCCCAGTTTGTGCCCGTTGCCCCTTGTCCTGTCCCCAGGCACCACCGAGAAGAGTCTGACCCCATCCTCTTGCCACCCACCCTTTAGCTATTGCTCAGCATCGATGAGATCCCCTCTCAGTCTGCTCTTCTCCAGCTGAACAGCCCCAGGTCCCTCAGCCTTTCCTCAGCACAGAGACGCTCCAGTCCCTCATCATCCTCACAGCCTCTGCTGTATTCTCTCCAGCAGTTCCTCTTCTGGAACTGGGGAGCCCAGAAATGGTCCCATTGCTATAGATGTGGCCTCACTAGGGCAGAGCAAAGGGGGAGGATGACCTCCCTCCACCCACTGGCCATGCTCTTCTGAATGCCCCCCAGGAGACCATTGGCCTTCTTGGCCACCAGGGCGCATTGCTGCTCCTGGTCAACTTGTCCACCAGGACTCCCAGGTCTTTTCCACAGAGCTGCTCTCCAGCAGATCAGCTCCTAATCTGTACTGGTGTACAGGATTGTTCCTTCCCTGGTGCAGGACCTGAGAAAAGAAATCTTCTGCTGTGGCAACAAGAAAGCTCCCTCAAGGATTAAGTACCACCAGCAGGTCTCCAGGCGAAGGAGCAGCTTCCTTCCCTGCTGGTGTTCCTGGGAAAAATGTCTGGGGCCATCAAGCCCTTCCCAGCACTGGGACAGGTGTTGGGGTGTGCTGGCTTGGTGGCATTCCTCCTGACAGGGGATGAGGAGGAGCCAGGCTGTTCTCTTTGTCCTCTTAATTTCCGTTCTCCTCGCCTCTGCCAGAGCAGCAGGGCTTGAAAACAGCTTGCTGCTTCTTGTTGAAATGAATCTCATTGTTTTTCAGAGGAAATGCAGCGCTCTCCCTGATGGGGAGAAGCATTTCTATCCAGCAAGGTTGTTCCCATCACAACAAGCACTGCTGGGAAACCAGCACATAGTCCCTGTATTTAACTCTCTTTCCTGCACTTTTTTGTTATATTTTCTTTCTTCTGTCATGCTGGAAGGGGGAAGTAAGAACCGTATTTTGACTTCTCAGGAAGTTCTGCATATTCTGGGGCATCTCCCAGAGACTCTGCTCTGCTCCCTGCCCAGAGCCCTGCCTCAGGCCAGACCAGTGAAGGTGGGTTTTGTCTTTCTCCTGTTGCAGAGTTGGGAGAAGCAGAGAGCCACTCCTTGTCCAGAGAGATCCTCTGGCACCTGCGGGAGCAGCGTCAGGAGTACGCCATGTACGAGGAGAACCAGCTGCACAACCCACCCATGACCCTCAGCTCAACAGAGCTCGACCTCCAGATAAGTGACTCAGACCTGCCGCAGCCTCTGCGAAGCGATGGCTTCTAAAGCACCAGCGCTGCCCAGCCCCTCACTGCCGCCTCGGGGCTCCACTGCCCCTTCCCCAAACCCCTTCCTCTGGCAACAAGTGCTGCCTGTGGCAGCGATCCCCAACCTCCTGCAGGAACTGCCCACCAGAACCTCCCGTGCCTCATGTTTACTGGAAACAGCTGACTCAAACCACAGCCCTGTGACTTACTTCCCATTTTCTTTGTTGTATGTATCTCATATATGAATATGTGGGTTTTTGGTTTTTTTTTCCATCTGCTTTGATTCATATCATATAAAGCATTTTCCTCTGGAGTAAGGTGCATTATCCTGAATCTTGGGCATGATGTCTGCCCTTGGACATCCTGCGATGTTGGAAGGGGCTTTGGAAATCCCAGCCATGAGCATCTAAGTGTGCGCTGGGTCCAACACATCCAGCGTGGCCTGGCTAATCCGATGGCTTCTGCGGGGACAGGGAGTATGCGCAGGACTTCCAGGGCACCCTCCAGCCTGATGGACCCACCGTGCAGTCACACATGAGCATCCTCGCTTTCAAACCACTCGGGACGTGACGGTGGAGGAAGAGGCGGTCAGGCCTGGGGAGCTCTGACGTTCGGTGGCCCCACGGTGCAGGAAACCTCCCTGACTTTGCTCCATCCAGTAATTTCACGCCGAGAGCCATCTGCGGTGCCTGCTGATGCCTTTCGTGCCCACATTCCACCCAAGCACCCCACAGAAGTGTTTCTCCAGCCCCAAAGGATGTGCCACACCAGCCAGAGCTGTGGGAAAGGGGCAGGGTGCAGTCCTGGGACAACTTGCATGGGGGTTTTTGGTGCAAGACGTCACTTCTGCTCAGCCCTCCATGCTTGTGGGTGAGGTACCCCCAACTAGCCCAGCAAGCCGGGCCCTCCCAGCCTACTTGGGTCCCCTGTGGTCGGGCAGAAGCAGGGCAGAGGACATGCGCAGCTCTGAGACACATGATTTCTTGGCTCTGCCCATCTAGATGCTCCTCCAGGATCTGCCTGGAGATGCCCAGACTGAAAAAGTTGCTGCAGCCATGCCAGCCCCAATGACTGGGCACCCCACATAAGGCCACGCTTGCCTGAGAGCCCCAGCTTGTGAGGGACGGAGCCTGCTCCCACGGGACTGCCAGGGCCTGAGAAATAGTCCCCATGGTGGGAAGCTGGGAAGACAGCAAAGCCTCAAAGGTGCCCTGCATGACCAGGGCCAGCCATGGCGTAGGGAAGCCAGCCAGTCCCTCAGGCAACCAAGCATGAGTGATGCAGCATGGCCAGAGACCTGTGCCACAGGGCAGAATGGTCACCCCAGGGCTTGTTGCTTGCCAGAGATCATGGCAGAGCTTTGCTGGGGTGCAGCTTGGCAAGGCCACAGAACAGGGGCCAGAGCTCCACACACACTGGTCCATGCCTTAGTTTCCCCTTTTGCCAAGAGCTGAAGGAGGATCTGGCCAGCCAGTTCTGCCCTGGGAGGGAAGGGGAGGCAGGAGGCAACTCAGTTGTCTCTTTACCCTCTGATGTTGCAGCATCCCTATGTGGATGTGATCCCTTTGGGCCCTTCCAACTCCCAAGGCTTCGGCAAAAGAATTGAGGTCCCTTGAGAGCTCCCATTTGCCCTCAGTCTGAGCTTCCAGCACTCACTTGGGCCCCGCCACAGTGGTGGCTACCCCCAAGGGGATTGTAGAGTCCAGGGACCCAGAGGAGGTGACCTGGCCACAAGGCTGAGGATGGCAACAAGATTCCTGAGCCTGGTTCAATCCTGGCTCCGCTCACAGCTTCCTGGGTGACTATGCCTGGGTCCAGACACACAAAAGTCCCAAGATGCTGCCACCTCCATGGACACTGGTGAGTCTCCAGCTAAGCCAGCCTTCCTGCTGTCCTGCTGCTACTTTTCCAATGTGGTTTAGGGCCCCTCAAGTCCTGCCTGGACCTGGTGGTTGACGGCCTGGTGCCAGGTACGCAATCTCTTTAACAGTAGTCTCGGGCTCCTCACAGAGCCATGGCTACCCAGCCTCACCATGTCCCTGCCACATGGCTCCTGCCAGCAGCACGCAGCAAGCTGCTCCTTCCAGGAGCCCAGCTTCCACCAGTCTGAGTGTGCACAGCCCGTGCGAGGGCTGCGATGCACTGCAAGGATAAAAAAAACAGCCAAGAGCACGGAGCCAACCACGGCTGCTGGGATCACGGCAGGGCACTGGGTTTCTTTGTCACTGCAAGGCTAAGGTGACAGTGTTTGTGGCTGCACAGGCTCACCCAGGACACTGGTGGGAAGGGCTGGGTGGGCACAGGCTGGGGCTGACATGACAGTGCTGCTTCAGCCTTGTTTCCTCCAAAAAGAGCTCACTGGACTCATCTCAGAAGCATGGCCACACCACCCAGGCTTCCCCTGCGAGTGGAAGGAGAATAACCCGGCTGGACTATTTTGAACAGATGGATGAAAGCTTGGATGATTGCAGTTTCTGCTGGGAAAAAGGCAGCCTGGAAAACCCTCGTGCTGCAGTCACCAGCCAACAGCAGCTCAGCCACATGAAACCAGCAGAGCTGAGCGCTTTACAACTGCCCAGAGAGACCCAGACCAAGGCACAGAGAGCCTGTAACTCAGCTCCTTGACCACCCTTTGAAGCCTCTGGGATTCACAAGGGCCCTGGGACCTGCTCAGGCTCCCAAGCAACAAGCCCAGGGGCAGTGAGCACCTGGACATCCTTTCCCTCATGCAGTGCCAGTGTGGCAAAGCACCAGGGATGCCTGTGAGCCCTCTGAGCCCTGTAGGACAGTGTTTGATGGCCCTCGCAGGCTGGTAGCACTCTCCTGGCCTGGAAGTATACTCTGTGCTGAGACCTTCTGCCCACAGTGTGACCCTGAGTAAAGAGGGATCAGCTACAACTTATTCCTCTCCCACCTAAAGCCTCTCACGAAACAGCTCCAGTTCCTTCTGTCTCTCCCAACCTTTCCTTCCCAGGGTAAAGCCACTCTTACCTAGCAGCTGCCTCTCAGCAAAGCATCCCGGGTGAATAACAGGGCTCCATCTTTCATGCACGCGGGAGAACATGGTGGGAGATGCTGCTCCCTGGTTCCAGCCCAGCAAGCTTACAGAGGAGATTCGACTGCACGTTGGTCCTGCTGGGACTAGGAATTGGAACCCATTTCAGGATTCAGTAAAGCCTTAATCTGCAGCCTAATCTCTGGGTACTGCATCTGTGCAAAAGACAAAAACGACAGATGAAAGCGCTGTTAAGGGAGGGTTTGTGACAGCAAAGGCCACTGCAAAGAGCCAGCTCCTCTTGGCCTGCTGGTTTGCAGAGGTGTCAGGGGTCTTTGTCAAGGCCCCCGGGATGTGCCGAGTGCCTGCTGCTGCTCTGGCTGGAGAGGTGGGAGCAGGCAAGGGACCTCCTGCTCGTGGTAGGAGACATCTACCCCTGGGTGCAAGGAACAGAGTGCTGCGCCCGAGGGGTCCAGCCCTGGGGCATGGGTCCTCATCACCCACCTCCTCTTTTGGAGCAACGTTCCCAAGGGCACAGAGCAAACACCGCTTAGTTTGAAGGTAAATGCACGGCATCAGGGCTGAACTCAGCAACATGGGAACAGCCAGAGGTGGCTGCCTGAGTAGCAAAGCCAGCGCCACCGCAGTCCCTGAGGGTTTGCACCTTCAAATCCACGGGGGCACAAACACCGTCTCCTCCCTGACTCCCTGCTCCCTTCCCACATGGGCACCTCTTATCTTGCCCATCACCCAGTCAGGTTATGCTGAGAACGGTTGACGAGCTCAGCCCACATTAGCAGAAAGACAGGCACAAGCCCAGAGGAAACCTGACAGCACAACCTTGTTCTGGCAGGAACCGCGCTGCCAGCCCAAGGCTCAGCTCCTGCCGCGGCTCAAGGGCAAAGCCAGGGCCAAGCAAACGGCAAGGGGAAAGCCTTTGTGAGCAGAGTGAACCGCAGGCAGAGCTGAATCAGAGCAGCAGGAGAATCAAACCTCAGAAGAAATGGAAGCTTGCTGCCCAAGCTGGCAAACAGAAGACAATCAGTTTTCCCTTGGGCTCCCCAACAGCACAAATCACCTCACTTTGCGCTAATTGCAGCATTCCACATCAGACCGGACTCAGGACTCCCCACCTTCTGGGGTGGTTGGAGGTGCCACAGGGCGTCAGCAGCACAGGGGCAGCCTGGCCACTGCTGGGATGCACCAGGGCAGCCCCGTGCCCCACTGTGCCCACTGCCATGACAAGACAAAACCCCCAGATGTCCCTGGTCATCACACAGTGCTCGGACCCGTGTGCCATGGCTGCCTGGGGAGACAGAAGTGTGTGAGGGGCACAGGCACAACCTCGACCTGGAGCTAAACGTGGAGGGACCACCAGGGCCATGAGAGCTGATAAGCACATCTTCAACCTCAGCCCCCCGAGCATAAGCTGTGGGGGACAGGAGCATGGCCCCAAGCCCAATTATCATGGAAAGGTGCCTGACACAGGGCTACTAGCCCCAGCTCTGGCTTATCCCTGGAGGAAGCATACAGCCATGGGGATTACTCACGGAGGGGCTCGGTGCAGCAGTAAGAGGTGGCTGGCAGTGCTCTTGCCCTACTTCTTCCTCTCTCTGCTGCTTCTCCAGTTGGTGAGGATGTGTGGGATGAGGAGCTGAGCTCTCCAGCCAGTTCTGCAGTGGGTCCCAGGCATGCAGGCCTCAAAGAGCTAAAGACCAAGCCAGTCACAGCCCACCAGCCCCACCAGCAACAGGGTGATCTTGCTTATCCCAACACCCGGAATGCCCCGTAGCCTCAGAAGCTCTTCACTGCCCTCAGGATGAAGGAGAGGCCTTATGGAGAGACCCACAGCTGACCCCCAGGGAGCAGCAATGCCACATCACCTCAGCAAGGTGAGCTTAGCCGGCCCAAGGTCCACCACCATCCAGCAACAACGAGGCAGGTCCAAAGGGGAGCGGGGAGGCAGGTTCACAGTCAGGGTCTGGGTGAGAAAGACACAGAGCCAGGCACAGCACGGCTGCACCCTCCCTCCAGCCAGGGCTGAGCGTGGATGCAGCAAACACGAGGCTTCTAGCAGCTCTTCCTCATATCTCAGCTGGTTTCCCATCAGGTTTTGCCCATGCCATTTGGGTGTTAATAAGCCCATTTCCTGTTGATTTGCAGCCTCGGAGTTAGCCAGGTCAGCAGCCCTTTCTGAGGCAGACTTTGGTATTTCCTCCTTGTGGGTGACCAGAAATCACTATTAACTGCCTGCAGTGATCCATCCATATCCATCCTGCTCCATACAGCAAGGAGAAGTCTTGTTTTTTAACCTCAGGGTGACTGATAGGTGAGTTGTCTCAAAGACCCATTGCAAAGCAGGTGTTTTTACCATGAACTTAGAAAAACTAATTTTCAATTTTTCTGCAGGAGATGCAGGTGCCTGTTACAAGAGTGTCTTTGCTCCTGCTCTTGTACATCTTCTCCTTTACCTGGGATGAAAAGCCTTCAGGGCAGACTGACCTGCCACTTGCATGAACTGTTTGGGACAGAGGGATAGGCAGGATGGAGGCAGAGTGCTCCCCAATTCTTGCCTTTTCATTTGGGAATGGTGAATTTAGGATTTAGTTTTATGGAGGTCTCATTCCCCTTACTGCCTAAAATCTCTCTGGACTCTGAACAGCTTATTCTCAGGAGGGACGTGTGTATTAAAGATCACTGTACTGAAGTCCTGGAAATTTTCAGGATGACTCCAGCTACGTGGACCAATATTTAAAGAAAGGGATGGAACTGAAAGTTGCCTTGTTCTTGCTAGGTTCGGGACAAGAAGTGCTTTGGAGGCTACATTTTGCTGAGAGCAGGGCAGCACCTCCAAGGACCTGCCTTTCCCAGATGTCATTTTGGATGGTTTTTTTTTAATTTTTACCTCTTTTGCATGCAACTCCCAGCTGATGCTGACATCTTTGTGACACTGGGTTTAAGGAAAGAGAGTTCCTCTGCTTCCATTTTACTGCTGGGTTTTGGGGTTGAGAGGTAAGGGTCTGTGTGACCCTCAAGAGCCCATCTCTGTAAATGACAGTAGTATCAGCCACCATCATTCAGCTCAGTGCTAAATAATTTCAAGAACAATTATTGGTAACCAAAAGATGCCCTGTTCCAGCTTCTTTCAATGGCACAAAAAAAAGTGCTGGAGCATCAGCAGAGAATTCTCCTTGCTGTTTTTTCTCCCTTGCTTTGGAGAAAAAAGAATGGTCTCATCCCTCTGTTGGCAAACGTTTGCTTGGTGTGGGAGAATGGGGTTCCCTTCCGCCACTGTGAGCTGCTGGTCTCCAGGAAAAGGCACCAGTCTGTCATTGCTCTTTGACCCTAGCAAACCTGGTCACCCATCTGGGCTCTGGTTCATATAACAGACAGTGATCTGTCATCTCTATTGCAGGTACCTGCTTGTTTTAACTGTCCAGTTTCCACTTTCAATGTGTCATGACTGAAGATACCAAATCCCCTCAAAGAGGTGGTGGTGCAGAGCTGCAGTTCAACCTACACTACACAGGACCTGCATTTCGAGGAAGAAACTGTTGCTCGTGTGGCAGATGCTCCTGGGAAGCAGAATCAGAGCAGCGTCACACGTGGCCATAGCATCCAGTTTACTGTGCCTCCATGGCCCCCTGCTCTGGGTGCTCTCTGTGAGAGACACAATGCTTTGGGAGCAGGAAACATCATCCAGGTCTTCAGGGCAATCTCGTCAAAAATATCATCCATTTTCTTGCTGATTTATGACAGATGTTGGCATCTCAGACTTCTGCTTCTGCTCTACCACTGAATGGCAAGAAAACTTTAAGTTGCTCATCACCAACAAAATGTGGTCCTTACTGTAAACTGGTTCCTTCAGTCTGGTGACTCTCCTTGGCTGCCTTCAGCAGTGACTGTACTGAAGTCCTCTAAAACATGTCTAGGTATCAGTTCCTTTGCATCCAGTATCACTTACAGTTTGAGAGTACATCACTATACATCATGTGGAAATGATGCTTTCTGTCTCCAGATTTAAGCCTTTGCACAGTTTCCTTAGCCCCAAGACTGCGCAGAAGCCACTGCTTCGCTCAAAATCAGAAAAAAAACTTACTGAGTCATTTAAATCCATTCAGTTTGTGGTGGGAACTGGAGTTGACCGAGTGCTGTACAGAACGCTTGCGTACTCACGTAGCAGCAGCTTAAGGAAAGACATGTGGCTTAGAAGAAGAAGGAGAAAAGGTGCTGCATTCCTTGCTCGTGGCAATCCTTGCACTTACTCGTGTGAATCCCAGCAGTTGACCCAGATGCTGGTTTTCTCCCTCTTGCTCTTCCCATCTGTGCTTGTGGGACCTTGTCCCCTCAAAGGCTATTCTTAGAGACTCTTCTTATAACGCTGCTGGGTAGCAACAGGGTCATGGAAAACGTCTTGAGATTTCTCATTTTTTGCTTCCATTCCTGGTAACTACTCTCTGTTGAAGTCTTATGCCAAGTATACACCTTGGCTGTAACCTTTCTTCCCAATGGAAAAGCCAGAGTCAATTTTGACTCTTTAAAAATTTTATGCAGACATTTAAATATAAATATTGGCATTAACAAAACAGACCTTCTAGAAGACCTGACCCACTGCAAGGCCCTCTCTGGTGCTGAGAGGCAGGATTTCTTCTCAGCTTTGTTTGTGCTCCACTC
The DNA here is from genome assembly GCA_033628505.1 of Tringa tobata. Taxonomy (NCBI): domain Eukaryota; kingdom Metazoa; phylum Chordata; class Aves; order Charadriiformes; family Scolopacidae; genus Tringa; species Tringa tobata. The sequence goes on along the minus strand of JAHREE010150809.1, from coordinate 15,955 downwards.
CTGGGAGCTACAAACTCATCCTGAAACTTGGGCCCGGAAGCCTTTGGGCAGAAACTTTCTGATTATTTGACAAGGTGAAATTACGGAGCCTTGCAAATACAGGATGCTTCTGTATCTGGGGCAGGGGGCAGAAGCCGCCAAAGGTAACTATTTCTGAAGTTTGTCAATAGCTAAAAAGATAGCCTAGGACCTACTTTTGTTTGTATCCTTCAATCTGGTAATGCTTCTTGGCTGCCTTAAGCAGTGACTTTAAATAAAGCCCCCTCAAACATGTCTAGGTATCAACTCCTTTGCATCCAGCATCACTTCGTTTGCGGGTACAAACTTTTATCCATGTACTTTCTAAAGAGCAGGTGAGTTTCGTCCAGAGGAAAGAACTCTGTGCGTGAAGATGCTTCACAACCAGCTTGTGCAGCGAAGGTCACTTTGTGAGGCTGAAATAAAACAAGTTTTTGGCTGAGAGGTGTGTGTGCCAGCCAGGGAGGGTGGTGTGCTCCAATGGAGAGAAACACACACGTCGTCTGCTGCAGAAAAGTGTTTGTGAGGCTGGTGATGGGTACAGTACACCTTCCAGGCAGAAACAGCTGCAGGAGGTGAGCAGCAATGACTGTTCGGTGGTGCCACGCTGCCCTCAAGTGTTGCTTTTTAGCAATACCCAAATTTTCAACGTCGGCCTCCACTAAGTTACACTTTTCAAGTTTTGTGGTTGTGCACCAAAAAAAAGGCCTTTGCAATCACACTGGTATTTTTTTTTACCTTTCACGTTGCAAAAATACTGCTTGAAAAGTGCGCTCGTTTGAAGCGACCGAGGAAAAGGGCAGGTTCACTAAGTCTGTGGTTAATGCTTGGGAATCCTACAAAGCAAGGAAAAGAGCGGCTCAGCTTCAGCTGTCGGCCATGGCTGGACTCCCACATCTCTCCGACTTAACCTGGCTATTAATTAACCACCTCTGCTTTGTGCTGCACCCACTGCTGACTCCACAGTCCCTCTCATTTCCTCTTCACAGCGGCTCAGTGGGAGCAGGATAAGATAGAGAGAGGGTACGTATGAACTGAGAGCCAGCAGCCTGATGGTCCAGAAGCCTTCACAGGCCTGTCCTGATGCTTTTGCACGCTGCCTGCTTTAGCACACAGCTGTGCACTAAAATTCTGCAAATTCACACCTTGAACCTTTACGTCCTGGTCTAGCATCTATGGGGGTAACATACAAGTAGAACTCAACATCCCGATTTTTAATTAAATGGTCAGCCAAGCATCTGAAATGTGCATTTCTGACAATTCCTCAGTCTTCCTTAGAGTTCCTTAGTGCCTGTTTCCCAAGCTGAAAGTGCTGCAGTTTGTGTTTCGCTGGCACCTTCAACAGATATGTTCGACGGAACATGGTCCCCGGCACAACTGTGCAATATTTAAGTCTCACAGAAACATGTTAAAGCCCCAAGCAGGGAAGAATGATTATTTCTGGGTGCCACTCTCAGGTGGCAGGTGGCTCAGGGGTCCCACACAGGGTCCCTTCTTGTGGCAGCACTTTACTAAGCCAGAGAGAACTGCTAGCTCCAGCCCTTAGATCGTAACTTCAAGGTGTTAGTTTTAGGGAGTCGTTTTTGTTCTCTCCTCATCAATTTTGTTCTGGCCTCTGGTGCTGGGCTCTGCAGTAAGAGCAGGAGCCAGCCTGCTGCTGCCATCATGGCTGAGCGTCCCCCTGGACTGGCACAAAGCTGTTTGTGGCAGGAGTCACCTGTGGCTACTCGGATGCAGAGAGGACGCCCTGAGTCACCCTAAGCAAAACAGCACCAACATCTGAGCTGCTTCAGCCACTGAGGAACAAGTCTGCACAAACACACCCTGTTCATGAAAGGGAGAGGAAGAGGGGTTAATTAGGTTGGGGCATGTTTTGTCTCTTTTTCCTGTGTCTGGTACTGCCCCTGAGCTGGACGCAGCCTCCTGAGGCCAGAGACCATTATCTCTGCCCTGAAATCAGCAGCAGGGAGAGCGGAGGGGGGCTGCCTCCACCCCTGACTGTTGGGAAAGGGCTGGCTGGCTTGGCACTACAGCCCAGGGCCAGGAAGAGGGCAGGAGGGACCTCAAGCCACAGGGAGAGACACCACATTTGGGAACAAACACGTCCTGCCACTTGTGCCTGACACCAGCCACAGGACCAGCCACCGTCCACCAGGCCTGCACCAGCGCTCCAGGGCAAGCACTGGCCACAAGAGTGGGAGCAGAGATGGACTCAAGCCCTGAATATTTTGGTACATATCCCAATGCTGGGAGCTGCTTTCTACCCTTCTGTGCTCTACACCTCCCGAGGAACTGCATGAGCATACATTCACCCACACACAGCTTTTCACTAACACCCTGCAAACAGCAACCCCCAGGGACCACCACCCCACACCCTCAGAAGCCCGGGCTGTGTGGACAGTACGGTCCTCCTGGCCACCCCATGGGGCAAGTCCCTCCATCACCTGCGCTGGTGGTACAAGGACTGCACACACACCAACAACTGTCTGCCACCTTCGGGAGGTCACCTTTGGTGGCCCTTGGCTTTTTTCTGTGTCCTGGATTGAGTGACACAGGACTAACTTCCCTTCTAATGCCTGGGAGAACTCCACTTCTAGAAGACTAGTGTCTGAATTAGTGAAAATATTTACTTTATAGCCAGCCAGGCTATGTTGGATTCAAGGTCTCAGTGTTTTCAAGCCTTGCCAGGTGTGGGGATGAGAAGGAGCAAGACCCGGGCACTTGACCCAAGCTGCTAACAGGATTACTTCATACCATGAACAGCACTTTCAATACAAAGTAGAAAGTCTGCTGAGGAGTTTCTCTCTCCCTCGATGGTGGTAGTCCAGAGAACTCCTTGCCCCAGTGCTGGAGCCCTGAGCCCTTCCCTCCCTCTGAGTGCTGAATCTGCAGCACTCACGGTGTCCCACATTGGCTATCCCCGCTGGGAGCACACAGCTTCCCGGCTGGGGAATGGGCTGCGTATAATTCTTGTGTATCTTCTATTAGTATAGGGATTAATACTGGTTCTTTGGTATTATTATTAATTATTTAGTCTTATCCTATTAAATCTATTTATATTTCAACCCTCAGGTTTCCTTATTTTCTCCAGTTTCCCTTCCCAGGTGGGGAGGGGTCATCAGGTGATAGAATAATTATCTAAATGACAATAAATTGTTATGGGTTTTCTCAAACCATAACACTCTGCTGGCCCGGAGTGCCCAGAGGCACCGCAGCGCATGCAGATGGAGAAGGGTCCCCAACTCCGTAGCTTCCTAGAGCTCCCCTCTGAGGAGGTGCTCAAGTGGTGTAAACTCCCTTTTAGCTGCGAGGGGATCAGTCAGAGCCAGTATTCATTAGAAGACCTTTAAGAAGGTCCATTGGAAGACCATTAAGTATTTGCTGCTGACAGACTGAAGCTGGTAAGAAGCACAGAAAACCAGCCCCACAGTACAGCCACTGACCCACAAGGGTCACTCACATCCACTCGGGCAGCAAGAGCTGGATGCTGGCCCCAGCTGCTCCCTGGAGTGGAGCGATGCTCTGACTCACCACAGCCCACTGGGAAGATGTGCACCATGTCCATCAGAAGGGCTCTTCTCCCACCAGATGCTGTATAAAACCCTGCTGCCTGCAAAGGACCTGGCCCAGGTTACACGATCCCCAGCTAACGCTCGCCTGTGCCAGGAGGACTGTGGTGGATTCAAAACAGCTCCTGCGCACTCCAAACCACTGCCTTCTCCTGTCTCTCACCAGTTCTTGGAGTACTTTCACAGCGTGTACTTCTCCTCTCTGCCCTCCTGTTCTGTGGTAGCTATTTCTTCATCCACAGCTACAGCATCTGGTCACAAATTTACATGGCGTGGCCTGGGGGACACAAGAGCTGGTCCATGTTGGCCTGAAGGCATGGTATCCTGTGATGGACACCATGTACCAACCAGCTGCCACCCAGGTCACAGAGGAATATCTTCTCCCTCTTCAGCTGGCAAGGGAGAAACAGGCATCCATTCATAAAATGTCCTCGCTGCTACGAAGGACAAGCCAAGCCCTGTGTCACTATTGACAAGCAGGGCAAGCCACCAGTGTCCTCATGGCACACATCCACACCGGGGTGTCAGCCGACCCCCCATGGCATGGTTGTGGGCAAACCAGCAGATATCCTCAGCCTGGCCCCGAGATGTCCTAGAAAAGGGACCCTGCGGGGACAGGGACTGTAAAGGGGCAGGTCCTGGCAGTCTGGGGTCACAGCTGGGCTGTGCCAGCCCTGACAGAGCTTCCTTTGCACCCCAGCTCTGGACTCTCTCACCAAGCTCCCTTCACTCTGTTTGGGACCTTGACCTGTCCCCTCTTCATGACATTCCTTCACACATCCCCTCTTCTGGCAGCAGCCCCCATCCACAAGGTGGATCCCAGCACCTTTGGGAGGCTGCAGGCAGAGACAAACAGACCAACAAGTGACTTCTTCAGCCATGGCTCCCTATGACTTGCTGTCACCTCAGCCAATTTCTGAGCTACTCTGAAAAGCCACAGCACAAAACCTGGAAGTGTGAAGCACACGCTCAGAAGAAGACTGAGGTTTCTATCAGGGACCCCACTTACCCCCCTCTTCAGTTCATGCAGTGGGAGCAAGAAGATAGACAGTGACACGGAGGCTCAGCCCAGCCTGCTCCTGTCTTCTGTGATTTACCATGCAGAGATGTGACATTCCTGCAGGGATCTCTACTCACCAGAACCACCTCTGTGGGGCTGGCAGGGGAAGGCTGTTCCCACACTGGGCTGCAGTTTGTCCTCTACCAGTGGGCCACAAACCATCGTAACCCCTCACAGGCCCTCCTGCCCATCTGCTGCTGCTCCCTCCCCAGACCTGAACATTCAGTCTCAGGATGTGTCCGTCCCACTGGACTGTGACTGGGACCCCAAGCCCAAGGCAGAGCTTTGCCTGTGTGGGCAAAGAGGGCAGGCAGGGGAAGCAGAGGGCAACAGTATTTACAGCCACTCCAACATTGCAGCCAACCCAACGCCATGGCAGCATCTCCTGGGATAAAGACAAGAGGGCTCCTGAGTACTGAGCTCCAACAAATGCTCTGCCAAGCCTTAGTAAGCCAGATGGACACCTCCCTGCCAGGCCAGGGAGGAGGGAATGCCCCCTATGCTGCCCAGAGCAGATGTTGGGATGATCCTTGGACATTCACAACAGCAACTGCCACACAAAGGGATCCCTCTGAGAACACAGACACAGACACATGCACCCATCCTGAGTACGAGGTGTCCCTGCCCACGGCAGGGGGTTGGAACTACTTGATCTTTAAGGTCTCTTACAAGCTAAACCATTCTGTGAATCCACCCTGTGCTGAAGGCTCCTGTGCCCTAGCCATCTCAGGGCAGTGATCAAACACACACCCCCACGAGCTGCCCTGAGGGCCACAGGCACAGCAGCCAGAGCCCACAGCCCTGCTCCAGGCCCGTCGAGGCCCTTCCTTCCCACACGCATAAGGCAAACAGCTCCTCTCAGGGTCGCCAGCCACCTCTCCCCAGACCCCGGGGCCCCGCCAGCAGCTGCCAGCGCTCCGCTGCAGCATCCACCACCCCTACAGTGGGGATAGGGCCGGCCCTCAGGGGAGAGGCGACGTCCCCGCCATTATGGCGGCGCCCAGCGAACCCCCGCCTCAACATGGCGCCGGACGGGGGGCTGGGGGAGAGGAGGCGGGAGGGGCGCGCGACGGCGTCACGTGACCCCCCGCGGGCCAATCAGCGGCGGGCGGCGCCTGCGCGGTGGGCGGTGCCTGCGCTAAGATGGCGGACGATAAGGTGAGCGGGGCGGGCAGGGCTCGGACGGGCCTGGCGGGGCGGGACCGGGGCTGAGGGACCCTTTGGTCCGGTCCCATGTTCCCGGGCGTTGCCGACCGATTCATCCTGCGTGTCTCCCCCAGGACCCGTTGCCCAAGCTGAAGGACCTCGCCTTCCTGAAGAACCAGCTGGAGAGCCTGCAGCGCCGGGTGGAGGACGAGGTGCACGCCGGTGTGGGGCAGGTGAGGCGCTTCCCCGGCCTGTGCCCTGCCTGCCTGCCTCGGGGTTGACCAGGGGCTCGTTTTGAGGGTGCTTCGTTAATAAAATCCCTTGGGGCATGTGCCTGGTCTGCATTCCCCGTGCGAGCCCACCCTGCCTGGTGTCTCACTCTTGGCTCTTCTCCACAGGATGGCTCCCTGCTGGCCTCGCCCTTTCTCAAAGGCTTCCTGGCAGGCTATCTGGTAGCCAAACTTCGCTTCTCGGCCGTCCTGGGATTCGTGGCTGGGACCTGCACAGGGATATACGCTGCCCAGAACTATGCTGTCCCCAATGTTGAAAAGACAATCCAGGACTATTTGAGCTCGCTGAAAAAAGGTCGGGACTAGCAAGAAGTCCTTTGGCAGCGGTGACTGTAGGAACTCCTTAGTTAGCAGGCACAGAAGATTCCTAGGGCTTTCAGAAGCGCGTCACCTGCACTGGAAAAGGGCTTTACACCACATCGTTGTGAGACATGAGTGGGTCTGGTTATGGAGTGTTTATTAGAGCACCGTGACAGCAGTGATCACTCCACTAACCCACGGTAGCTTGGAAGCATCGGCGGCTGATGGTTTGCCAGCTGCCTTTGCCCCTCACCGCTCTCCCCATGCCCCCACGGACTGAAAGGCTGCCTGTGACATGTCCTCACGCTTGCCACCCGTTTGCCCTTCTACCCAGCGCATGCTTTGCCCTAGGAACATGCTTTGTGTGACTTCCTGGGGAGGCTTGTAGTTCTCTTCCTAACGAAAGACGAAACCATTCTCTTCCACTGCATCAGAAATGTAGCAGGTGACATCCTGTTTGAACCTGGCTCATTAAATTAATGGTATTTGGTCTCTTCTTGAATGTTCTAGGCTGCAAGTCTGTCTGGCCTGTCTGCACTGACAGCAGCTTGCCCTTGCCGGCTACTGCCTGAAAATGGTGATGTTTGGTAACGCTGCTGGCTCTGCAAACCGGGTGCTCCAGAGGGGGCTGTGGGGACTGATGCTGGTCCTGTCCGTAGCCATATACGGCTCTCACGCTCCCCTCCTGACCCTGTGCAAGGTGGATGGGGTGATTCCCTTCAGCTCCGCATCCGTCGTGGTTCTCGTTGAACTGACAAAACTGGTGTTTTCCTTCCTTTTCCTGCTGACCTGGGACCGGGAGCTGCTGGGAGTTGCTGTGTCGTGGCGCCACGTTGCCCCCTTTGCCCTCTCTGCCCTCCTCTATGCTGCCAACAACAACCTGGTGGTTCACATGCAGCTCTTCATGGATCCCAGCACCTACCAGGTCTTGAGTAACTTGAAGATCGTCAGCACCGCGCTCCTCTACAGCCTCTTCCTGCGCCAGAGACTCAGCATGCGCAAGTGGCTGGCTCTCTTCTTGCTGGTGGCCGCTGGGGTGAGCTACAGCTGTGGTGGCCTGCAGGACCCTGGTAGCACCTCCGTGATGCGGCTCCACATCACACTGGTGGGCTTGCTGCTGATCTCAGTGTACTGCCTGATATCGGGCTTGTCTGCTGTCTACACAGAAGCCATCCTGAAAACCCAGGCGTTGCCCCTCAGCCTTCAGAACCTCTTCCTTTACGTCTTCGGGGTCCTGCTCAACTTGATCGGCTACTTCTGGAGCAGCACAGAGGGCGGTTTCTTGGAGGGCTTCTCCTCCTGGGTGCTAGTGATTGTGATCAGCCAGGCCGTGAATGGCTTGATCATGTCTGTGGTCATGAAGCACAGCAGTAACATCACCAGGCTCTTCGTGATCTCCTGCTCCATCCTGGTCAACGCCCTTCTGTCCGTCGCCCTCTTCAACCTGCAACTCACCCTCCTCTTCTTCGTTGCTGTCTCGTGCATTGGCCTCGCTGTTCACTTGTACTATGGGGTCAGGTAGCTGCTGCCTCCCTGCCCCACCTGTGCCGGGGCTGTCTTTAGTTGTTCCTCAGGGGTGCTTAGTGCTGGGGCTGGCATTGGAAGTGATGGAGCTCTACTTCCTTCCCTGCTGTTTGCAGGGAGTTGTTACTGGTGGGTGAACACAAGGCCAGCCCTGGAGGAGGTCAGCTGAGGGGGAGAGCATCCTATCCCCATTCCCAGGCGGGAAGGAAGCTGGACCCTGTTCCAGTCCAGCTGGGGTCTGTGCCACCAGGTTCCTGCATGATCAGGTTGGTCCTGAGCACCTCGTTCATGTGACTTACTGCATTCTCAAGCTGCTTCCCCCACCTTCCCCCCACCAAAGAGCCCACCCGTTTTGTGCCTGTAAACCCTGCTGCGGTGGTTCGCTCCGCTGTGCTGCGGGCTCTGCTGCACAGTTGCTGCCTTGGTCTAAGGCTGTTTCAGCTCCTGCGGATGGTGCTTTCCGGTGACAGGGGCCCACATCCCTCCAAAGTGCCCAGCTGATGCCCAACCCATGGCTTCAGGGCAGCCTGGGTGCTGCGGGAGGTGACTCCCACTGGCCTGTGACCCCTCTGAGCACCTGGGGAGGTGGGGAAGAGGGTTTCTCGCTCTGGGTCTGTGGAGGTACCAGCCCTCTGCCAGCCTGCAGAGCCGCCTGCCACAGCCAGAGGTGTTTCTCCCACCCCTCTCTGAGGTTTTTAACCCTGTGCCCCAGCCCTTGGCTCGGGGCTGCCCTTAGGCCTCCTCTCAGGAGCGGTATCGGTCCACGCGGAGCAGATGAGGAATAGGGGGATGTGGGAACCGTTTCACCTGGTCGCCAAAAGGGAGAATTTGTACCCAAATTTGTACCGGTGCTGTGGCTAGTGAGTTCCTGGCAGGCAGAAGTCGCTGCTGGCTGTGACTGAGGCTATTAAAGTTGTGGTTGAACAGCAGCGTGTGTCTGTCCTCCCTGCAGGAAGGGCTCTGTTTCGCGTTGGCGGAGGTTTGGGGGCCGGGGGCACATCTGAGCCTGACGACACCCATCTCGGTGAAGGGGTTCACGCTTTATTCCATGTGGCAGCAGCCTGGGGACCACCAGCCCTCCCACTGTGCCCACTCCTGCGGGGCTGTGCCCGAGCCTGTGCACTGCAGGTGCGTGCCCAGTGGCAGAGCAGGGTTTTCCTGGTGGGGGCAGAGGGTGAAGTGCCCCCCACCCCCTGCCCCAGCCAGGTTTCAGCCTGGAGCAGCTCTCAGCAGGCAAGGTGGGAGGCTTCGCCCTCTGGTTTAGCTGGATCTGGTGTGTCCCCTGCCATCAGGGCTGGTGGGTGGCTCCGGGGAGCGGGCATTGAGGTGGCAGAGGTCCTGCTGAGGCAGCAGTAGATGGCTCAGGGCGTCTGTGTGGTGGCATCGGCTGAGCCCAGCCCTCTGGCCTCCCGCAGCTGCTGGTTGCGTGTGGCGAGCTCCACTGCGTCCCGCAGCACCTCCTGCAGCAGCTCCCGGTACCGCCGGTCCAGGGCCTCCCTCTGCTCCTCTGCCAGGCGCTGCTGGTCCCCAAGCACCTGAGGGAACACCTGGTGCTGCCTGGCCTGGCCCTGGGCAGCCTGGAGGTTTGTCCCCAGCCCTCCCTGCCCACCTGCAGCAGGCGCTGCCTGCAGGCCTGCCTCTCCTGCTGGTGGCTCTGCAGTGAGGCCTCCAGGTCCCACTCGGCCGCCTCTTGCTTCCTCTGTGCTGCCTCCAGCCTCAGGCCCAGCATGGCCACCTCCTGCTGCCAGCGAGCTGTGTCCCACTGCAGGGGACAGGGAGGAGGGAAGGGCAGAGCCAGGGAAGGAGGAGGAGAGCCCGGAGCCCATGGTGATGGGCTCTCTCCCCATGCTCACCTCCTGGCCTGGCGTTGCCCTGTCCCTGAGCTCTGGCTGGAGGCGCAGGCAGTGCTGGGCCCGCAGCCGCTGCCTCTGTGCCCTGGCCAGGGCACGCTGGACCTCCAGGGATGGGCATGGCTGGCACCGGCTCCCGGCCTGGTGGAGAGCATGGACAGCTTGGGCAGCCTGGGAACTGCCAAGTGTCCCCCCCAGTGCAGGGGACAACAGGCCGTGGGTGCTGCCCCTGTCCAGGAGCAGCAGCCGGGGACCCAGTGGGCTTCCACTCACCGTGTCGCCCCCAGTCAGTGGCCATGGCTGTGGCCCTTTGCTCGGCAAGCCCTGCCCTGTGCTCGCTGGGGCCGGGCTGTCCCCTCCCTGGCTGCTGTCACTTGTACCTGATCCTGGGTGGGGAGAGGGAAGGGGAAAGAGCGTGATGGGGCTGAATAAAGCCATTTAAATGAAGAACTGAGGCCTCTTCTGGGCCTACCAAAGCCACTTCCCACCACGTAAAGACATGGTCCGTGCCCACATATCGGCCACCCAGGAGCGGGACGCCTGCCTGTCCCCACGATCCCGACCTGCTGGCTCCAGGCTGGCACCAGTTGGGGATGTTTGGGTCCCAGGCTGCTGGCCCAGCCCTGCGTTCCCTGCGGAGATCTGGTCCTGTGGGAGCAGGAGGAGACGTTATGGGCATTCAGGGCTTCTCCTCCCACAGGGTTGTCCCTGGACATGGCTTGACCTGTGCTCACCTTGGCACTGGGCTGATGTATCTGGCTTGTCCTGAGCTCCTCAGCGGCTGCATGCTTCTTCTCCCACCTTTGGCTCTTTAGCACCTGCAAAAAGGGGCTGGGGGTCCTTGCTGGGGTGCTGAAGACCTCCAGGCATGGCACAGCTCCGGGGACACGTCCCACTGCCCCTGTCTCACTCCCCAGGCAAGCAGCCCCCAGCCCCTGCCCTCAGTGATGGACGAGGATGGAGCTGAGACCTCATCTGAACCAGGGAACCAGTGCCATCCTGGTCCTATCCGGTCGCCAGGACCGTTTCCCCACCTGCAGCTCCTGCAGAGCTCTCCGCAGCCGGGCCACAGCCATCTTCTGCTCGGGGAGGCTGGCTCCAGCCAGCAGCTCCGTCCGCAGCCCTCGGATCTCCCTCCGACGTGCCGTGACCTCTTGTGCAGGGTCCCAGAGGGTGATGGAGACGGTCTTGGCCAGTGCCTTCACCCGCTGGGCCAGCCCCAGGGCCGCCAGGATCTCCGCTCTGGAGGTGTCTGGGCCAGCAGCAACCCCTGGGTGGGAGCCACGGGGATCCACCAGCACAGGGACATCCCTGGCACGGGGTCAGGGCTGATGGGGATGAGGGGAGCCGGTGTCCGGCTTCCGATGGCTGGAGGTGTCTGTCCCTGGGCAGTGGCCAGGGACCGAGTGCTGGGTGTGGGGCAGGAGAAGGGGGAAACCTGAGAGAAGGAGGACCCCAAAGCAGTGTCCCGGTCCCAGGGGCTACCTGGCAGTGTCACACACAGCAGCAGGAACGTCAGGCTGTTCCCCTCCAGCAGCCGCTCGACGACCCAGGGCAGGCACCCGGTGTCAGGCAGGGGGTGGCCGGCGGCCGGTGCCCTGCGTGTGGGGCAGGAGAGGGATGGGGCTGGGACCCTCACGCAGGAGAGCCTGGGGACGGGTTAGCCACACCGGGAGCAAGCCCACGTCCCTGAGGGGTGGCAGCAACCCCTTGGCTCCCAGTTGGGGTCTTCAGGTCCCTCCTGCTTAACCCCCGGGTGCCGAATCCCACCCCAGCCCCACAGCAGCACCGGAGGGGTGACGGAGAGGGGACCCCTCTCCCTACGTACGGCTCAGGACAGGGCCCCACAGCCCCAGGGCACGCCAGGATACGGAGAGCTGAGCGCTGGCGCCTGCCGCCCCCCATCTCCCGCTCCACGGTGAGGGTGAAGAGGCTGCCGGCTCTGGGGGGAGGCCGGAGCGTGAGTGGGGGCTGCGGCGGTGCCTGGAGATGGCCCCGTCCTTCCCCACCCTGTGGGATATCGGCTGTATCCCTCACCCCCGTGTGGCCCAGCACCCATCGGCGGGAGCCGGGAGGGCACCCAGCCCCCGGGCGTAGACACCGATGGCAGCTTGGGCATCGGGGACAGCGATTTCCATTGCCTCCTCCACCACCCTGGAAGCAGAGGGAGACGAGCGAGTGAGGAGGGTCATGTCCACCTCCCTCTCCTGCACGCCCAGCCCCCTGAGGGATGTCCCTGGCTGTCCTCGGGCTGGGCACCATGCTCCCTGCCAGGGCCCACGCTCAGAGTTGGGGTACCAGCCCCCCCAGGGCATGGGGGACCTACAGGCCCAGGGGTGCGATGTCCATCACTCGCAGGGCTCGGCCGTCAGGACGCAGGAGGTCCCAGGCTTCGTCGTGGGCACTGACCTGGAACGGGGCTGTGTTAGGATGGGGAGTGGGGCAGAAAGAGGGGGCTCCTGGCACCTCCCCGCCTCCCCCCCCAGATTGCTGGTGGCCATGCACAGGCTGGGGCTGGGAAGGGTGAGATCTCAGGGACACTTCCAGCTTTTCCAGCCCCGGGGCCAGGGAAGGGCAGAGCCCTGGGAATGCCCGAGCCTGGTGTGGAGCTTGGCAGGTCCCAACCCAGAGCCAAAGGGCAGGACCCAGCCTGGTGGGAGGAGATGGCATCGCTCCTGTGCCAACCTGGCGCACACTGGAGGGACCTGCAGGACCATGCCCAGCCATGCCAAGGTGTTAGAGGGCTCCCCCATTCCCACCAAGCTGCTGGGAGATGCCCCATGGACAGCCCAGGCTTCCCACCCCTGGGAAGTCCTGCAAAGAGGTGAGAAAACCTGGGATCTGAAGGAATCCAGCTCCCGGTCACCCTCTGGCACAGGGGACTGGGTGCCAGTACTGGGGCAGCACATCCCCCCCGGCCCAGCAGGGTCCAGCCAGAGGCAGAGGGGGTAGAGGACCTCCACCCCAGAGCATCCTGGCCAGCCCTGCTCCTGCCCTACCTGGACCAGGCTGACAGTTTGCAGGCTCTGGGCATCGCTCCCCACGGCCTCCAGTTCTTGGAAGACAGTGTTGATGACCTGGGGACAAGTTGGTCAAGCTGGGAGCCTTTGGCCCTTCTCACAGCCACACCAGCAGGGCTGGGGGCAGTTGGGCCACCCAGGAGCCCAGCACTGTGCAGATGCACTGTCACCTCTCCCTGTCATCTCTCCCCCGCCATGCCCTGTGCCCTCACCTGGCAGACCATGCTCTGGAACGGTAGCTGGGTCCCAGGGCCATGGGGGGCCCACAGCAGCAGGGACACGCTGTAGCCAAGGGGGACCAGGGCCAGCTGGGGTCTTGCCAGCTCCAGGATCTTCTCCTGGTAGGAGAGACGTAGCCAGCAGAGCAGGGATGGTGTGGCATGGACAGCACGGGGCAGGTGGCCCAGCTCAGAGGGCATTGGCATGGATGGGCCAGCGCAACGCAGATGGTACGGAACCCATAGCACGGCACAGGTAGTCCGGTATGGATGGCACGGTGCAGGTGCACAGCATGGATGGCATGTCACAGCGGTCAGAGCACGCCAGAGAGGGCACAGCATGGGCAGTGAGGCACAGATGGCACATCCCAGCAGGACAGCCATGTCCCAGCACATGAGGAAACAGGGAAGGGGTGAGAAACACCCATGGAACCACACACGGGACCAAGCCCGGGTCCCCAGCACTGCCTGTGACACCCGAGGAGCTGGTGGTGGTGCCCAGTGACTCCTGGACCTCATCTGGGTGCCCCAGCCCGTGGCGTGGGCCAGCATGTCCCCGGCTGGGGACAGGGGTGCAGAAGAAGGACTTGGGACCCACGATACCTGTCCTGCATCCAAGTGGAAGATGCCGTCAACAGTCAAGCAGCTCTCCTGGTACGAGGGAGGGAGGGTGACAATGTTCAGCTTTCCCCCATCCCAGTATGACCAGTGCAGGCTAAAGGAGGGACTGGGCACACTGGGATGGAGATGGCAGGGGTGGTATGGAGGGCCTGGCACAGGCAGGGGTGAGGGGACACCTCCTCCCTGCTACCTGGTAACCTCCAGGAGCCCCCCACAAGAGAGGGGGCCCATGGGGCTGTGGGGCAGGATCAGCCTGAGACCTCAGCACCCATCTGGGCCCAGGTGGCTGGAACAGGGTCCCCTGCTACTGTCTGGTTCCCTGGGGACCCTCATCCCCTCCATGCCTATGTCCCCACCACTCTCACCTGGAGCTCCTTCCCAGTGAAGAGAAGCTGCAGAGGGTCTTCGCTGCTGGATGCCCAGCTCTCCCCCGGCCCTGAGAACGCTGAGCGTGATGTGGTGCAGGGGGGTCATCATCCCCATCTGCCCCAGCTCTGCGCCCCACTGCAGCCTGGGGACACATCCCAGGGCTTCACATCATCCCTGAGCCCTCCTGCTATGACCACGGTGCTCAGAGCCACCAGGGTGGGGGGGCACCACCGCCCAGGCCAACCCCACCAGCCTGGCCAGTGGTCCCAGTGCCACCACGGCTGTGGCTGCCACCCTCACCCAGTTCCCGGGGGTGGGGGTTTGGGCTGAAGCCAGGTGTCCCCCAGCTCTACCTGCTGCCTGGTGGAATCCCACGGCTGCTCGTACGGAGACATCCTGCTCGGCCTGTCAGGACACAGGGCAGAGGGGGAAGGAGCTGGGTTCTGCTTCAGGCACCCGGCATCGACCCAGAGCTGGATCAGGCCCTGGGGAGCTGGGCAGGGTCTGGCCATGGCCATGCCACACCGAAGGCAGGGGACGGAGCCCTCCAAAGCACCATGTGGTGTCCCCCAGAATGGCTCTCACCTCCCCGGCGTCCATGGCGAGCTCAGCACCGGCTGCTCTTGAGCTGCTGTTTGGGACAGGGCAGGGGATGGAGTTACATCTGATCAGGAAGGGCATCATGTTCTCCTGCATCATTAATGGGTGTCGGGCTCAGCTGTGCGGGCAGAGCCCAGCAGGGAGAGAGTCCAGCTTGGAGGCACCATGTTCTGGAGGCTGAGCCCCCTTTGGCCAAGGAGTCAGCAGGGCTGTGGGGGGCAGGTGGATGCTGGGACCCACTCCCACCATTGGCGTGCTCCTGGCTCCAAGAGGGACGTCTTTGCAAGCCGGGGACAGGAGGTGGAAGGACCTTGGACTATCATGAAGATTTTTCTAGACACCAGAAGCAACCACAAAGCACAGAGATCAGTCATACCAAAAGGCACGACAGGAAATGCTGAAGCAGAGACCACTCTGTGGTCTGTGGAGATGCAGACCGTGGGAGAGAGCTCCCAGGACAACCCCTGCCCCTGGCGTTTAGACAGGACCAGGTGCAACGAGGAGACGCGCACATGTCCCTCCGTCTGCCAGCATTCCTCCTACAGAGACTGCAAGGCTGGCCCTGCCTCCCCGTCCAAATGTCTGGAGGTGTGAGGGTGATGCCAGGCTGGACACAAGCCATGATGGCACCTGGGGCTCCATCTGGAGCAGAGCTCGGGGTGGGTTGTGCCTGAGGGTGCTGCGAAGGGAAAGCAAATCCTCATGTTCGGAGACACAGGGATTTCTCCTTCCTCATCCGTCAGACAACGGCTGCTGCTCCCCATTCCCAGGTCTGGCCAGCAGCAGGGCTGAGCACCGGTCCCCGAGAAGAAGGACTCTCTGCAGAAGCAGAAACCTGGTGTACAGAGGTCCCCGTGGGCCAGCACAAGCAGAGCAGGACCTTTGCTGGCACCCACCTAACCACCAACGGTGCTCCACGAACACAGTGCCCGGGCGGCGCGGCCCCAGCCCTCCCCTCCAGCTCCTCGGGGCTGACACGGGCTGGTGGCACAACCCTCCACCTGCCCATGTGCCCTCCGGCAGGCAGCAGACCCCAAGTCCATCATGGACCCACGGCTGGACCCTGTTTAGCTCCTCTCCACCTCCAGCCTTGCATCTTTCCACACTGGTTTCCCACCCCCCGGCTGTTCCAGCCTGCGTTTGCTCGCAGGGCACGTGCACATGGGGACAAACGAAACAAGAGTGAGGTGACACAGAAATTACCCAGGAAGAGAATTTAATGAGAAGGCAGGACAGGCCACAGGGACGAAGCGCTGGCCGGGCAAGTGCTGCCTGCCTACGACCAGCCCCCTTCTTTCTCCTCCCCGTTTTCCCATCCTTGTTCCTTCCCCACCCACCCACCGTGATCTTCCCTTTGATCCTTCCTGTAC
>JAHREE010150807.1:0-12016 GCA_033628505.1 Tringa tobata | reverse complement strand
CCTGTCCTTACTAAGGCAGTTCCATTCTCTACTACACAGGTCAGCCTACATTCTCTTCAATCATATCCCAGACAATCTTCACTGTTTATAGTTTCCATTTCCTTGTATGTCATTATACCAGCTGCTGCCTCAACAAGTCAAAAGGTTAAACTGAATTATAAAGGCATCACATATAATATCAAACAGTGGAGTGCAGGTTTGACTAAATATGCGTTTGATTTTCAGAAGCAAAAAGTAGAAGACAGTAATCAGGGCATCTCTACACTGACTGGTCACAGAACTCCTCCCACTCTCCAGACATAATATACTTCTGTTATGCTGGCAGATGGTTATAGGCTGGCAGCACACAGAAATGCTTAGGCATATTATAGTAATATAATATCAACATATTCAACCAGGAAGTGTCTGTGCTCCCACAGGCATGTGACTGGTCAGTAGAACCTTCAGAGGTGTTTTTAATTAATACAAAAGTACCCAAAATTAGTTAAGCTTTGCAAATGCATATTTTCAGCTTTTTTTTGGTCTCCTCTCTCCTTCCTTCTGATTCATTGACTGTTTGCTCACTAAGTCCTGTCTTAGTAAAGTAGACACTGGTGGTAAATTTAAATGGGTTAGATTCCCTAATGTGGAGTGAAACAGATCAATATAATCAATTCCCCTCAACTGTAGCTATTTAGAGATTGTCCCAGCCTTCTAAGGCTTTTGCTAAGGGAACTGTACCTGCTGGTAGCACAATGATATCACCAACACAGGCTAAAGCAGCAAAAACATGTTTTGCTGCTAAAACTCCATTGGCTAAAACAGGACAGTTCCGAGTAAACAGTTGGGGTTTTTTTGCATAGAATTAGCTGACCTGAGTGGCTACCTTTGATCTTTGTCACATGCTCCTCCTTTTCCTTCCCGCACACATAAAAAGCCATAAATCTCTATAAAAACAGAATAGAAACAGCCTGCTGCTAGAGTAGGGAGGCGTATGTGAATCTAGAGTATTTCCTGTTGATGTGTTACTGCATCTCAAATATTGCTACTTGAGACTTGTTTCTTCCAGAAATATTTCTGGCATAGCTGTACCTGTAAACCACCCTAAAAAAGACAGCTAATATTGTTCCAGATATCTTGTTGGCATTATTCCTGTTGGTTTAGTCCATGAATTGAATGTTATAAACGTTTACTGGATAAATTGTCACTAAATGCAACTCACGCTTTTGTGGCGATGATTTGGGGTGGGTAGCAGCTGCCCTGAACAGGAGAATAGAAAAGAAAAAGGTACAGCTCTGCAACTGCTCCTGCACAACAGACCTCACATTCCAGCTCCAAAATGGACACTGTTAATGGCATGGTTCAGACCTTTCTTGCCCAGGTCAGTCTAAACCCCTTGCTACATCAGCAAATTTCTATGGAGTATCTGTGCTTAAATAATGAACTCCTAGATTCTGAAAGCATGGGAATCAGAGACGGAATGCCCCTGTTTTCCTGGGATGGGCATTTTTTTTCCCAAAACGTACATTTGGGGGAAATTCTAAAAGGAAAAAACCCGAAACACCCCAACTTTCCTCTTCTATACAGCTGCTTAAGCATTTGACTGACACAGCTTTCAAGTAGACTGCTTGGGGTGGGGGTGTGTTTGGAAAAATCAAGTTATTTTATGACACATGCATGCATAAATAGTGCCTAAAGGGAAAAGCTTGGACTTCTGTCAAATTGGTTACTTCTGGTCTTATGACTGCTGGGTTCATGGCTAAAAAGCACATGTAAGGATCTGTCAGCTTCACTGAAAAGTGACACTGTCCCCATTACAGGTACACTGAAACGCCACAGCCTAAAAAAGAATGAACTCTAGTATATAAGCATGGTAGAAGATGACACCTGAGATGCCAGCCATGTTTCATTCCCCTGCTTAAACATACATCAGCGAATCAGCCACAAACTCTAACTGTATTAAACTTAGGAAAGGTTTTCCTGTAGCTTCAGTACAATTTTGTAAGCACAGTGAGGAAATGTTAATTGAAGCCAAGTAACCAAGGCATCCTTAATGTCTGTTACCTGAAAGACAGGAGAATTTAGGACTATCCTGAAATTAGACACTGCTCTGGTTAGTTGTGTCCAAAGCCCTGAATAAATACAGAGAGCTTAGCTACTTTCCCATGGAATGGGGGAATACTCTTTCTGGAATATATTATGACTACTTAGTTGCATTTAGGGAATAGCAGCCAGTCTGGTAATAAGAAAGCTGCTACAGAGAAGTCAGAATAACTGCTGAGGAGCAGAGAGGAGCATGTTGATAGTCCTTCCACAGCCCAAGCAACTCTAATTAAAAACACTGAGTTATGAGTAAAAACATGAAAAGAACTGAGAAGCCACAAGCATAAGGCAATGTACAAGCTAGTTTTGCAATGACAGTGAGCCTATCACACTGGACTGTATATTATGCATAACACTTAAAATTTATTTTAGGAACTTGATAAGATAAATATGTAAGACAAGTTTAGATCATCCTGATTAGCAAACAGTCCCAGTTCAGCCACCACAGAGGCAACAAGTGCCTGCAAGGTGTGAATCTCACTCATAGATAAGTAAAAACAGTGGGTTTTTTTTCCTTATCTTGTCTACACATAAGGCTTGCACCACTGATAGTGGATCCTGACCACTGACAGCTGGATTACAAGTCTTAGGAGTTTCAGATTCCTTGAGGTTACAGGTGCAAACTCAGCATTTACAAGGACTGCACAGTCTTTACAAACTTATGTTCAGGGGGTCTGTACAGCACTGTACAATGACGGATTATTTTCCCCACAAATTTTCACGTATGGAACTAGAGACATTTTTGAAGGTGTAATATTCTTCTTCTATGGTTGTTAAGTCAGATGAACACATCCTGCTATCAGGTAACTATTGCAGAAGGCAACAGAGTAAGTTTTGCCTGTGTTGTGTGCAGGCAGCGTGCAAAACAACTGGAGCTCACAAAATATAAATGTAATACAAACATACAACATCATGTATTAACTGTACTCTGAACAGCTGAACTGAGCAACTGAAACCCAGAGAAGTGTGTCAGCTGAGGTCTCAAATTGCAAAGGGATAGTATGAGTGCTTAGTTGCATGTAGGGAATAGCAACCAGTCTGGTAATAAAAGAGTGTCTCATTGACTAATTACTTACAGGCACATTCACATGTACAAATTCACTTGTACACAGGCTAGCACAGAGAAGTTCTGAGGAAGAAAGGTGACAGAAAGAGGAAAGTGAATTAGAGTACAACATATTTTCTTCTGCAGTCTCTCCCTTGGAAAGCAAAAAATTACAAAACTCTGCAATCCTGGAGCACTGCTTCGCTTTCTGACAGTATAGGTGCTATTCTACTGAAAAAGAACACGCGTTTCTGCGTGTGTTCACTATGAAATGACTTTCATGATGGATGAAGCACAGAACTGGAAATCCAAGTCCTATTCCTAGCTCTACTGCAAGCGACTTGAGCAAATAATTGAAATACTTCCAGTGCTTTTGTTTCCATTGCTAGAAGGTACAGAGTACTAATACATGCAAATACACAGAGATCAGTCTGCATAATGTTTCCAAAAACCCGTTATAACTCCTCAGATTTCTGTAGTAACTTTCCTCCTCTGTGTAACTCTCCTGAAAGTCTGCGGTTCAGCCAGTTTTGCTGGGTATCAAAAATGGGGGAAACTTTTTCCCAAGGCATCCTTCTCTGGATGACACTGCCACAGACGGAGTGGATTTTCTAGGACTGCCTGCTGGGTCTGTCTCACAGTATGCCCTCCCACCACGGCTGCTCACTCCTGCCAGGCCCTTGAGGTTGGCAACAAAGGGCCTCTAGGCAAGGCAGAACAGGATGCTGATGCGCTGCACCTCGTGGGAGCTGATTCTTTTTGCAACATGCTAGAGGCACGGTACCTTGCCCAGGGCACATAAGTAACAGCTCAGCCCCATTCTGAAGGATCCTTCACACAGACTCTCTTTCTTATGATGGTGATTTCATAACTTTGATAGGATTATTAGTGGTGGTCTAATTTTTTTCCAAATGTTAATACGGTGCCTGAAGCAAGCTGTAGAAGTTAAAATACAGAAGTTTCTGGGATTGAAGTCCAGAACAATTTGGCATTGCAGATATTTTGTATTGTTAGTTGATGTTATCTTCAAGATGAAGATGCTTGAAGAAATGCCGTTCTCATTTTTCTAACCTTGAAATGTAATTGCTTAGTCACTGTATGCAAAGCATGACCACACACAATAGTTAATTTCCTTCTGTGAAACTGGCATGTTCAAAAGACTTATTGTTGGACACAAATAGGTGTGAATCTTGTATTCTTCATAAGTCCATTACACCTGGTAGATATACTTGCCATTGAAGTCTCACTGACAGAAAGGTTAAAAACCTCTATGCTTGGGCAACTGTAGAAAAGGAATTTTCATGAGCCACAGCTTCAAAAATACAGTTTTTATTTAGACAACGAATGTTGTGGTATTAACTTCTCCTAGAGTGGAAGGGAGCCAGTGAGACTGGTTATACAGCAATAGCAACAACCAGAGCACAACTCAGTAATTATATTTAGACACCCTAGGGCGGGCCGTGATCAAGTACAACACTAGTATTTTTATAATTGTTTTCCAATTTTAACTTTAAAAATAGCTTTTTTTAGACCAAATTTTAAATAGGAATAGTTTATATTAAGGCTGTAATATTCCAACTATGATTATCAGGAAATATCCATAGTGCAATGAGCTGGCAAAAATCCCTAAAACCAGTTTGTCATAGTGTTGAGTTAGCATTTGCCAGTAAGAGGTTCTTCTTCAGATGAAACAAGCTCGTCAATCTGGTTCTTTTAGTTTTAAGCTCATCACTGTGCTGAAAGTTATAAACTGATTGTGAGCTGATGGTGGGAGGAGAAACATACACATAAAACCCAGCATGCCCAACACATTGAAGGCTCATTTCTTTCTCAACTGACACAAACAGAGAGAATTAAGCCTCTCTAGAGTTTACAGGCAGTTACACTAGAAATAATAAATACTTTAAAAGCTTCAGTGTTCAGCAAATCAGTTTGATGTATGTACCCAGTACATTTAATACAGTTTAACTTTTAAAATGCTGGGTTTGTACGCTAATGTTTCAATCTTTGTTCGAGTTCACCTAAACCAACAATAGTCTAGTAAACTATTTTTCTAACGTTTAGAAATATACAGATGTATATAAAAATCAGAATTAAATAGACTGTGTTCTGCAGGAAAGCAAGAGGTAGTTCCAAGTTTAGAGCAATGACTGCGTTTAAGTGTAGATTAAGCTGTTTAAGGGATTGCCTAAGAATTCCCCAAAGGGAAAAACTGCCGTAGTCTCCCAACTGCTGATTATAAGTCTTGAATTTAATCAGAGTTAAGTCACTTGGATTTAATCCTGCCCATCCTGACACTCACACTCAGACCGCAATTCCACAATGCCCTGGCTTTGACAGCAGCATCAAACTCAGGAGTTCCTGTTCCCTTTTCTCCTCTTTCTGCCCTTCACACCAGTGCACCATATGGTTGTTGTAAGAACACAACTCCGAGGCCATGCTGTCGAACATAATGAGAAAACATTTGGGTTAAGCAGCCCCTTCTGCGTGTACTTCACCCCACAACAACATACTGGGCATCTGGAGCCTTCACAGATTTAACTGGAGAAAGAGAGGTTTTTCATAACATAAGGAAAAGAGGAAAACAAACGGAAAGAAACATGCATGTGTCTCAAAATTAGGTTTAATTCAAGACATCATTTGTTCACCTGCAAGCTGGGGTTAGATCCTCTAGCCTAGTAATAAAACACTTAGCCAAAAGGATACATGTCTCCCAGGATGCAGAAGGGTGATTAGAGGAAGAATAGTTCCTCCTGCTAATGGCAGGTTTTCAAACGATGAAAGACTGGATGAAGTTTTAAGCAAAAAAAAAAAGAATTCAAATAGTAAAAGGAGCAGTGGAGCGGAATTCCTGGGGTGAGAATGACAAGAATTAAGAGCAGGCTGTGAGTGAATCTTGTTGCTGTTTGTTTTGAAAACTTCACATACTCCTGAAGTCTAGAAGTAGAAGCACCTGCCCAAATGACAGAAGAGCTGAACTAGTCTAGGCAGCCATCATCTCCCCACGAGTCCCAGAGCAGGGATTTTCTGGAGTTTAGCCAGCATCAGCATGTGTGATCAGTGGTCCTTACCTGGTGTCGATAGTTGTACCAGCCATTCGAACCTGCAACAATCACCACCCAGTGCTTGCCTCCATCTTCAGGTTCTTCCATGGGGAATGTGCTGATGCCCAAAGCACAGCCCAGCAGCACAACTGTTCTCCATATCATCTCTCTTCTTTATTTATTCCACAAATGGGAAGGAAAAAAAAAAATCCCTAATGAAAAAGAGAAGCAGATCAGAGGACATTAGTCAAAAAAAACCCAACAACCAAACACAAACATCAGTAATACCACAACTATAAGCTTTTAGTGCCTGAGGGGATTTTTTTGTGTTCTACAGACCATTCAACAGTACGATTTCTGGTCATATCTTCCTTTAGCACCAAGCTGCTTAGAGTTACAAGAGTTTTCTGTCAGCTTTCAAATCTGACTGAAAGCAATTCTGAATAGGACAACCAAGTCTTTCAGCTCCCTCTGGTTGTTTTGTTCTATAGTAGCTGGTAGTGAATAAGTCTCAAATACAGAGCAAGCCTCACTATCAAGTATTTCACAGATAAAAAATTGTCAGATTAATACTGTTCTTTTGGTCAATGCTTATGTAGTTCACTGGTTTCTACTCACTGGCAATTAGCCAATTGCTACTGAAGCAAATCCTGGGTGATGAAAGCACAAGGATGCATAGATGTGGAAAATTGCTTGGGAGTTGGAAGGTCAGAGGGTCACAAAAGCTATCTGTGCCCACAAAGCCAGAGAGGGTGGAGAGATGCCATGCCACTGCTCTGTGCAAGATAGAGCCCTAACTGCTGGGGCTGGGGGGGAAGTGCAGGCTGTGAGAGCCTCATGCTATTTGTGCAGCTTGTCGTGCTTGTGGAGAGCAAATGTGAACCAGTACCACATGAAAGAGTAGCATTTTCATCTCTTTTGCACAATGGTTAAGTGTTTGCACAGCAAAAGAACTGGGTCTGAACCTGTGGACACCAAATTCAGAGAAGCAGAGCTAGAGAGGCGGTTTGAGCCCATGCAGAAATGGCTCTTTCTACTTTCTTGAGAGGACTAGAAGTAGTGTCCCCACTAGTGAACTTCCTGAGCACCTTAACTGTCTGATAAAAAGTGTTTACTATAAAAGTAAACAATTTGGCCATATCTAGTCAAAGGTTTGCTTTTGGTGGTTTGGGTTTTTTTGGTTGTGGGTTTTTTTTGGCGGGGTGGGGGAGAGGGGGAAGACAGGTATGTATACGGGTCACAGTCTCAGGTCTGCTGTGTGCTCTCATAAAGCAAATCCCCTCAAAGAACTGCATGCTTCTGGCACATGCACAAAAAATGACACACTTCCTCATACACTGTGAGATGGGATTTTATACTGGCCCGCTTACAAAACAGAGATTCTGGAGGTTGACCATTGGTGACTGGAGGCAAGAGGTGGCGTAGTAAGAGGTAAGCTACTTTAGTGTAGTTTTCTCTGGAATAGAAGCTGGAAACTCCCAAGCCATAGGACATGGTCACAAGGCACAAGGTCAAAGCTACCACTAAACCAAATAACTAACGATATCAAAGCCAGCCTCAGTTCCCCACAGCCAAATCCATCCACCTGCAGCCACTCAAATGAGACTGAAACAGAGAAGTACCCAGCTGCCCTCCAAAGCAGCCGTGTACAGTGAAGACCGCTAACGTAACATGTAGTATGGGTCTTTCCAAGACTGGATCTACTGGTCACCAAGATTAAGTCTTGCAGGCAGCAGTGTGAAAAACATATTACATATAGTTTTGGAGGTTGGTTGTTTGAGTTTTTGCTTTCTAATGGAGGTGGCACAAATTAAAAGAAGTCATGTTAGCACATCAGCTCCTATAGGAAGAACTGTTACCACACAAAAAAACCACCAGAACAGAAAGGAAAAGACAAAACCAAACGTTAAGTGCTGTGCCACCACTTCTTCCAGAAACTCATCTGAACTTATCTTTCAAGAATAAGCCACTCCTGCAACTGCCTGCAAGCATGAGATTTGGGAGCAAGAACACTACACGTTAATTTAACAATTTAGGGTTTGTTGAATTATTACCTACTTCAGCAGTTAAGCGGATATGAAGAAATCAGCAGAATTTTTTGAAGTCTGATAGATACTCGTAATCTCATGTGGAGCTGGAATTGCAAATTCTTGTCACCTGTCACCAAACGTGGCTTTGTATGGCAAGTCTGCCTTGTCTATCTTGTCACTTCTTCAGATGATTAAGGTAAATAACACAAACAACTGTGCTGAAGATATACTGTATGTACAACATCCACAAAACCTGCCTATTCTGTCGCCTACAGCACTGCTAAGATTCAAACCAAGTTGTTTAAAACCTTTGTGGCACGTCACAATACGCCATGGGCCAACAAGCCTATTCATTCAAATATTCAGTTTCAGGTATATCTAACTCCTGAAATATTAGGCAAGAAAAGAAAATTAATATGTTTTAAGTGATCTATTTAGATATCTTAACTGAGTTTGACTTACTGGGATATAGAGCCGAATCTCATGCAAACAGAGCCCTCAAAGCTCATTATCTGTTTCATAAGAAACTTTTTTCCATGTTTATTAAAGCGTAACTTTTCATTTCTCCAACAAAAAACATTACTTACATTTACATGACAAATGTAAAGACAAAATAAATGGTTCAAATGATTGCTGAAGGGTTGGAGATACTTTCACGTGACACTTAGCTCTTTTGAGATGTAAATCATTAATTCGAATCCAGGACATACCAACAGAAGCCGTGTTGCTGCCAGCTGTTCACTGGGTCATATAACATAAAGGCTCAATTCAAGGCAGACCCTAGCAGACAGGCATCTATCACATGGAAACAGTCACCACCACTGGCTGTCAGTTACTGATATACCACGCAACAGAGACTTTAGAAGAAATACCCTACGAGTGCAAAGTCCTGAACTAGAAACAATTTGATGGGACTGTCTTTCCTGAGGAGTTCACACACCAAACTACAGGAACACAGACCTATGGCTTGACCCCAGGCAGTACCTCTGCACAGGGCTGTGCTGTGAGGGATGCAGATGCACCAGATACCAGCCCCACGTTCTGCCCGCAAACAGGCCCACAACAGGAAAGCCCAGGGCCAGACAAGGAGCAAAGATTTATGCTATCAAGCTCTTCAGGTAGGCCTTCCATGAGGAATTCAACAGCCTCCCACGTGGTGTGTGGATTTCCACATCATCAGATTTCTCACCTCTGCCAAGACAAAGTTGTGAATGATACAGAAGGCCCAGGGAGGAAAAAAAAAAACCCAAAAAACAACAAAACAAACACATCAGAAAAACACATATATTCTGTCATGGGTAATTCAGAACAGAAAAAACCTCATCTTTTATGCTAATTAATAAGATATAATCCCACTTCTCGTTTTTTTCCTATACTATAATTAAACCAAATTAACACCAGAAAGGAGGGGGAAAAACCCTAGACATACCACAATACACTAATAAGCCGTGATTAATAAATGCTGAGCTCTCCAAGGTTCTCCGAGCAGCATTTAAAATAGGCTTAACCATTAAACACGTGCAGTGGGAATAGGTCTCTCATTATTTGTTTCCAACTCAAAAAAACCCCCAACAAACCCAACCCATATTTCTACTTGTTTTAAAGAAAGCCTTTCAGTGCTCAGGCAGGCAATTTAAAAGACTGCGTCCTGGGTTGTGTTGAACGAGTTCTTGACCTACAGTTGAGAAGAGAAAGTTCCCGTCACACGCTGTGTCTTCAGGTCATATGAGAAGAGAAACCAGCTCAGCTGACCACCTAACCAGAGGTCCATAGCGAGCCTTTTTCTGAAAGCAATGAGTAAAAAATCTGTTATATGCAATCCTAAATGCATGCAGAGTGAGACTACATGTAAGAACTGAAAATTCACTACAAGATCATTTTAGATCTTTGGCTAGCCGCAAAAAAATATGAGATCACTTTATCAGCTCTGCCTAGTCTTGCTGGTAGAAGGGTTACTTAACTTTGCTTTAGAGACCATGTAAGGAACAAGGCACATTTCACTGATGTAGTGGGTTCAGCCTCAGATCTAGAGATGCAGAACCACAGCACATACACACACGGGTAGGCTGCTGCACAGTTTGCACAGTCCCTGGAAGAAGCATGGAAGATTTGCATGGCTCTTGCCGGAACAATTCACTCAGCTCTTAAAACCTGTTTTTCCTGACAGAGTGTACCTTGACCACTTCCCTTTACATGGCTAATGCACAGCTCTGACTTGATAAAGAGAGGGATGCTTAAGAAAGACCACATCTGGAGGTGGCTGGCTGCTGCTAGAACAATTATTCTGGTCAACAGCCTCTTCCCTGATTTCCCAACTTTTCTTTGGGAAAACAGTCCACTAAGATCAAAAATCTTAGAACAGCAGGATACCACCCTAAAGAAAGGAGTCTGAGTTGATCATTTTCTACTAGTGCTTAGAGTGATGTTGACACTCTAGTAGCTTAAACTCCTGATAGACCTCAAGCACAGCCTTCCAGAGCTACATAAACAGAAACCATACATCCATTTTCCTTTCATGTGAAATAAGCCAGTTAATGGTAGTCTTGGGGGAAAATAACAGCCATAAGATAATCAGCTGATCACTCAATGTTTTTTCTGGGAAAACTCTCTTTTCAGCTGTCCTTCTTATGACCACTAGCCTTTGAGTTTTCACAAGCAAGCCACAATTCTTTTTTCCTCACACAATGCTTGCATATTGCTTGTCACTGTAACATTTAGATGTTGATTTCCACAAAACGTGACTCACGATAGCCCTCCTCGCAGGAAACTAATGTCTCCAGTTCTCTGTCAGCAACGTTCTGCCTAACATGTTGTGCCGGCTGCCATGCAAACTGAAGAACCTAAACCCATGATTAAGGCCCTGTGGAATTAAGGTTGCTGATTTTCTTTATACACTTGTGTGGCAGAGCGATATCACTGTAAACTCCGATAAGGTACCTTTTGAAAGAGGCTATGGTCTCTGTTGCAAAACAACTCTTTACAAAGAGTACTAGTAACCACTTTATGAATCAGCTTACTTTGATTAGAACTTGTAGTAGAATAGTTTAGGATAGCTACTGAAGAGGTTTAAGTCACTTCCACTGTGAAAACAAAAAATTGTAATTATGTTAACTCAGAATGGTTTTAAACTTTTTTAAGTGTTAAATAAAAGGTACTTAAAAGTAATTTTAAATAAAGTTATTTCTACTGTTTGCAGATTCCTCAGCAGCAGAGAGATGGCACCATTTATGAACGAAAAAAAAATAAGTAATAAAAGAAAAACCTCCTTACACTTCCTAGGGTGGGGACAATCCAATAGACCTATTTTAGGGGAAATTTTATACACACTTCACGAAGCCCAGATTCAAATTTGGCAGACCTTAAGGCTTCTGCTATTTACTTTCATATCTGTCTACAAAAGCACAAAGTCTCCACAATCACATTCTGATAGAAGTGTAGGAAAAAACCAGCTACTGCAACACTGCATGTATAACTTTAATTTATGACATGGCATGATTTAGGGCGGAAGGCAGGACGGGGTAGAGGATTAAGTCAGATGAGGGTATGCATTTCTGCTTGAATGATGTAGAAATGTTTAGAGCACGGCCAGAATCAAATTCTGGAGAAGTGATTACGCAGAAAGTCTGAGATTCCTGCACTCCACGTATCTTTTACTACGGTTTATCTGAGCACTTCAGATCTTCACTGCAATCTTTGTTTTAACCCCCAAATCCAGACACCCAACAGAGCGTTGTCCCATCCTATACAGGAACTAGTGGTGCTACCCACTCCCGAGCAGACCTTCGTGTTGTGGCAAGGTTGTCCACCAGCTATAA
>JAHREE010150806.1:0-15542 GCA_033628505.1 Tringa tobata | reverse complement strand
GGTCGGGCGCCCCCCCGGAGCGGTGGGGGAGGCGAGACGGGAGCTAAACCGGCCCGGTGGGGGTGAATGGGTGTCGCGAAGTGACTAACGCCATCCGAGGAGGTGCTGGGGACAAGGAGGACGAGTGCCCATCGCACGCCGACGCTGTCCCACCTGGTACTTCTCGAGGTGGAGGTTGTCCATCTCTTTGCCGTTGCGATTGAAGGGAGACGAGGGGCTGCGAGATGAGGCGGGTTTTTTTCAAGGTCACCACGGAGCGAGTAGTCGCTCACACGGAGAATAAACAGCACCGAGTTCTGGGGCCTCTTCTTTGGGTATTAGTGTCACCCCTGCTTTGGTTTCTTCCATAAGAGCTAACTTCTGGTTTACAGTTGTCATAACCGGTCAAGTAACTTTGGAAGAGTAACGTTGTTGGTAGTGTGCTGTCCCACTCTGGCGTTGGGAGTCATATCATTGAAACTTCTGGCCAAAGCTTTGAATGCTGAAATCAACCCCACTCCACACCTCCCCTCAGGTGGATTTGCTGATGGTCATAGCTTACCTGGACCTCGAATTTCACCTCGGGTTTCTGGGTGGGTGTGTGTCAGTAAATTTAAGAGACCGTTCTCACATTGTGCGTTTTTCCTTTTGCCCTGTTTGCCCTGAGTAAAGTGACACTAATGCCTTTAGTGCTTTAGAAAGAGCCAAAGGAAGCAGCTTCACCTCTGAAGGACGATTTGCATCAACTAAAGCAGCGTGAGGCAGGGGAAGAGGTGGTTGTTGTGTGTGGCAGAGATTAATGACACTGAGAAATGATTGCAATTGTGGCTGTTACCTATGGGTATCAACATAAATGTAAAGCCAAAAGACAGGCGGACTATGATAAAATTTGATGTCAAATTAGGACTTAACATGTCTTTTTTCCTTTTTCATTTCATTCTTAAACTATTAAAAATTATACTGGTATATAGGGAAGTCAGCCTAGAGCAAATCTGTCATGGTAGTCTAGCCTGAAAATGGAAGTAAGTTGAAACTATATTACTGGATGTTGATGGAAAAACAAAGCAAAACAGTATTCTAGAGTGTTGGTCAAAATATTTCTCTTGGAGTTTCTCTGGAGATATGGGCTTTTCCTCCTGGGTCGTTCAAAGAACAGTCCACACTGAGTAGTTCCAGTACCATGACGGTAGCTCAGCTGTGTCCATGCTACTACATCATTACTTCTCCTGAGCCTTTGATACGTGGATCCCTAAAACTGTCTCTGGCAATACGAGCCTCCCCATGGAATGAATTCAAACCTCCTGCCAGCAGGCTTGCTTTTCTTTTTCATTTGCCATAGTCCCCTTGGAAGTGATTTGAGGCTCCTCAGGATCTGTAGTTCACAGACTGAAAACAGCTGACCTGAACAAGTACCTAAATAAGTCTGATTTGTTAATATTGCTGGTTTTCATTTTTCTTTGGAGTGGGTACCTACTGGTACCATATTCATACAGTATTAATTTGCAGCTCGAATGTGGTAAAGAAGTATTCTTGAGAGCCTTTTTGCTCTCAAGAGCTTGCCAGAGACTTTCAGTGCTGTAAATAGAGACTTGAATTTTACTGCCAGAAGATGAGTTTATTTGCTCCTGTCATCGAAGGAGGAGGGCAGAGGCAGAACCAGGGCTTTAATTTAGGGGAAGAAAACATCCAAATGCCAGGCTGGCTGTTGTTGCATCCTCTAGCAATACTGTGATCTGTGCACGTGGGCTGGTGGGTGCTGTGAGCAATGGCTGCCTCTGCAGTTTGTTGCCTGACCAATAGGTCCATCTCCTACCACGTTGGTAAATCTGGTTCTTCTGGGCTTTTGGACCTTTCTATTTCAGAAATGGCTTTTTTTTTTTTTTTTTTTTTTTTAGTGTCTTCTGCCACTCATTATTCACTTAGCTATGTAACAGCTTATCAGCCTCCTTGCCTACCCCACCTTTCCTAACAAAGGCATGTGATGTTTTCATGGCTGGACTCTATGATCTTAAAGGTCCCTGCCAACCTAGGTGATTCCATGTACTTGTGATGGGCTGAGTTTCATGGTAACATTTGTTTTCAGAGAAGACAAATGTTACCATTTTTATGGTATTTATATATTTATGGTAGATGATTATTCATAGTATGAATACAGCATCATACAACCGTTTAAAATGAGGCTGCTAACTGCTACGCTCACAGCTTTTTTTATGCCTCTTTTTTTTTTAACATGGAAGTTTGTATTAGTCTTGCTTTGCTGGCCTTGGGAATACTACTGTGGACTTTATTTGAGTTGCTGGCAGTGCTTATCAAGAGCGCTGTTCTTAGACACCTGTTGATTAGTAGTTCCACGGTTTAATGATATTTTATGAGCTACTGTAGAATAGTTTCAAAGCAATTTCTTAGATCTACGAATGCTGAAACTCTATTTGTGGCAACCTTTTATATAAATATTTACATAGTCTCCTATAGTTCTCTACAGGGTGTGTAATGTTACTGCATAGGCACGCTGAGTAGAGCTTGCCTCTATTGAGAAAGTTAGCCAAAAGGCCAGGACATGGGAATAACCTGATTTTGATTACTTTGAGACACTCAGTTGCTTGTTGATTTGTCTTTGACCCTTTCCAGAGGATGAATTTTACCTTGTGGAGTAAATTAGAGTAACTTTTTTAAATCATAGCAGTAAAAATACTCAGTACTACTTCCTGAAGAAGTATCAAGGAAATCTTGACAATGAAATGAGATGAAAATCCTTATTTAGTTCCTTTCTTTTTTTATATATAACTGTGGGGATTTTTTTGTTTTTGTTTTTTAACCTTTCTATACTTCATTTGCAAGTCATGGTAATTTTTAGTGCTGCTTGTTAAACAGGAATCTTGGCTAAGTTCTTTTCTCTTGCCCAGGTAGCAGAGGCAGGAATCTCCCAGTATGTGGAAAGATCATGTAAAGGTGTCTGGAATCACCTTTGTGATTGTTTTCTCTTATTTTTTGTATCACGCCTCCCCCCTTTCCTCCTCACATTCGTATCATGGTTATATTGTGTTTAAGGTTATGCTACTGAAACTTCTAGGTGGTCATAAAACGGTTGGGAATTAAAAAAAAAGGCGCATACTTGCTTTTTAACGTCATCAGCAAAACCATAATTTGTCGGTTTACCTTTTAATAAGGTTGAGCTTTGCACTGGAATTACTCCTTTGTTATCTTAATGAGTTTCGCCAATTTGTTCATTTGCATGTGCTGTATTTCTTTATCTAGGTAACGGGAACTGTTCATTTTTTGTATGTGACACGTAATCAGGGTTCATGTAGAGTGTTTGGATGCTTTTATGCTTCCTCCTTTTAGAAGCTGAACTTTGTTTCATGTATTTGGTTTTTAGCTCTTCTGTCCTCTCCTTTCTTCCTTGTTTGCCTGTGGTTGCTTTTACGTAGGTCTAACTCTGAAGAACTAGTTTGGTTTTTTTGGTTGTTGTTTTTCCAATTGCTGGTACCTATCATAGAGCTTAGCAAACAGCTAATGGTGTTTCTATTTCAGGAAATGTCACAAAATATGTATTGAAGTAATGCATAAATGCAGGAAGTCTACCTTTGCCAATATAACTCTAGCTCCGTTGGCCAAGGTGAATTTACAGTGTTACATCAGGATATCTGAAGGCAATTATTCCATCCTATTGACATAGGCGTGTAGGCATGGAAACAACATATAGTGATCTCTATAGGAAAGTTTGTGGAAACTAACATAGTGGTACTTGTGGAACTCTACACCTCCAAAGCATAGTACTGCCCTTATTTAATAATTACGGCTGCCATTATTATTTCTTGCATGGAGAAAAGGGGTAAAAGCCAGCAAGTCTGGCTGTATTAACAAAATTGTGGTTAAATCTTTAGGGTTTCTTTGCCTTTTGTTCTTTCTGTTGTCTTTTTGGGATGTTGGCTCCTGGCTAGTGAAGGACATACGCGGTATAAAGGAGTCATGACCTGATGCTGCTGTTAGGAGGCCAAAGTGGAGGCTCGCCTTCGCCCAGCAGTAGCGAGGTGAGGGGCTTAGGAGGACGTGAGGACCACTTACAGCTGAGTCGAAAGACTCTGTGCTCAGTGCTTTTCCTGTCCAGGGGACGGAGTGGCTGTGACTGTGGTAGGGAGAGAGACAAGCCTTTGGAGGACTAAGAGTCCAGGAAGTCTATATTCAATTAAGTAGTGTGTTGCCAAATGAAATACAGACCAACTCTACTGCAACTTTTGCTTGAATATAAAGAATTGATTTGCAGAAATCTGTAGAAAAACTAAAAGAGCTACTGGATTAAATTTGTTTTGAATTAATCTAATATTTTCAAAATTTTTTTTTTTTTTTTCGTTCTCACAACTTTTATTGGAAAAAATTATGTATTTTTTTAATCTCAATGACCCACAACGGAACTTTAATTATAACGCTCCTAAGGCATACGTGAGAAGAAGCTAAGATATTTCAAGTAATAGCTGCAAGCTGTGAGGCAGTACATTGCACTGTATTCATCAGTATACTATGTCAGTGATGGCTATATGTTTTATACTCTTATTATCACTTGTCATTAGTAACAGTAGTGTTACTTCTCTACTTCCAGAGCTTTGCAATAAAAGCACACTTGATTTTGGACCTTCTGTGCTGCTGGTTCTGCTCCATCCACACTGGAGTAAATTCAAGTTTTTGAAGTTCAAGGGCTTGGCTGCATATGAGTAATGGGTCCCTTTCATTATTTAGGTATACTCTTTCCAAAGCTAGAAGGTGTTAGCAAGCCATCCTGCAAGGTTCTGACTCCCTGAGCCCTGTCTCTTCATACCTTCAAGCCTGCTGTGGGCGTGTGGTGAGCTCCATCCCTGTTTTCTTGCTTGGGGATCTCTGTACACTTTTAACTCCACCAGCTCACTCTAAAGGACTCTTGAGGCTGGTTTCTTCAAATGTACTCAGTAAAGTGCCATTACAGCTCAGCAGACATCAGGAGGAATGACTGGCAGTGGGAGGAAAGGATAGTTGTGTGTTCCCACTGAACCACTGGGTTTTTGCCACTTTTGTGTGGCATCTATTTAAATGTCTGATGTGTGAGGTCAGCTAAAGGCCAAAGTGTTGGACTGAGATAAGAAAGACCGGTCTCTTCTAGCTCTCTAGTTGTTGGGATGGGGAGTGTTTCACAGGTCAGTTTGTTTCTCCACGACCCAGCTTCCTTATCTGTGAAGTTGTTGCAGCACCCTTGATGTAATTGTAAAACATTTTTAAGTGTCAGTGATGTGTATTTAAGAAAACCAGATTATATCGTTATTGGATGCTACTCATTGATTTTTGCCTTAAATGTTTGCAAACTAACGGGAGCCCAGTGGGTTTGGTTTAGTCTATTTTTGAGACACTGGCCATGGAAATCTGTATGTACCTATCACTTTCCTGTGTTTTGTGGTGTGATAATGGAAAGCAGTTATTATTCAGAAGTCGGATGGGAAATAGGTTAACAAGAACTAAATTGGCAGTGATGGTTGAAAGCCAGTTAAGCAACAAAGGTATTTTTTCCTCAGTTCATTTAATAAACCAAACCCAACCAACCAGTGAGGAAGACTTTCAGATTGCAATGTAAAACAAGATTTGTGTTTTTCTTTGGTCATAGTACCTGTCGGCTTACCTCAGAATCACTACCTCGTATTCTTCTGTCTGCTATCACTAAACTTCCGAATCCTTTTTTTTTTTTCCCTCCTTTTCAGAGAACAAGAAATAAAAATACCCTCCTGTGACTTGTTACTTGTCCTCTAAGCCTGGGCAGAGCTACGCTTCGTGACTCTGCTATGAAGAGCTGAGTAAGAATGGATGCGACATAAAGCAGGAGTCCTGAAGCCTTAGTCACCAATCTGATGGACTTACTGTAAGTAGGAATAAGACTTGTTTTTCACTTGTCTGCTATGCAAATAAGAGTTCAACAGTGCGTTATTATTTACCTTTTTTTTTTTTTTGCTAGCGTTAATAAGCAAATACCAGAATCAGCCTTCCTAAAGCGTCACAAAGTATTGGCACGCTTGAGATGACAAGCTGCTGTTGAAATCTGCTTCATAGACATTTGCAGTTTAGTTTTGGGTGAAATGACACTTTGGTACAAGTTCTAAAACATAACCTTATACTTCGGGCTGAATTATGCTGTGTCTTAATGCAACTGCTCTTCATAGTCATGGCTTTGGGCAGGGATCATGCCCAATGTGCCTGTGTGCAAGGCATGGCTCTGGAGGCTGGAGAAAAGCATTTCTCAGTGCGTGACCGAGGCACTGCTGAGGTTTTTTTTTTCATGTAGAGTAATGTTACGAGGCAACTCAATAGATTAAGTAACTTATTTAAATGATTGCTTGTGAAGGTGTATAACTGCCTATTTTAGAACTGTGGCAGCAAGCATTTTGTGTTTCTGGTGTCTCTGCTAATCTGTGGTTTTACTTAATGTTAATGTTTAACTTTAAAATAAACTGCTATATGCTTGAAACATTGGATGTAGCTCCTCTCTTACTCTATTTGAAAAACTTTTGTATGGTGTGGCATATTGTTTCCCTGCCGTGTTCTCTCCCTGTTTTTGGTGTGTTGGCTACAACATACAACCAAGAAAACAACTGTTGGCAACACGGAAGAGTGAAAAAAATGTGGTTTATGGGGCTGTTAGCCATGGCATTATCAAATGAGTTAGCTGAATTTGTATTTCTTGATGCTTTGTTCATGTTCTCGTTTCTGTGTCATAAACCTCGGAGCGATACATGAGTAAGTGTTGAGAGAGGCAGGAGGACCTGAACTTGGTACTGACACCGTGTGGGTTGTTGCCAGGGTATTCTTTAACTCTCATTCTGTCAGCGAGAGTGAGCACTAACTTAATCTTCTCGGTTTGTGTGGCGCTCGTGTTAATGAATAGTTGCCACTGTATAATCCTCAAGGTTGTATTGAGAGGCTATTGAGATCCAATTTCATGCTGCACCTTAATTTGTACCCTCTCTTGAACTGCTTCCGATCGTGGGTTTTTTTTTTTAACCCCAGATTTGGCATTTTTCCAAAGGAAAAACTGATAAGAAAGGTGAACAAAGTTAGTTTCTGGTTGTGATTTTTTTTTTTCCTTTTCTTCCTTTTTTTTTTTTTTTTTGATTGCAGGTTCACGCTTTACTTCCAAACACTTGAATTCTTTCAGTACTGCTGACAAAGGAAAGATGACCTCTACTGTAGTAAGTAAACAAAATATGAAAAATATTCCTCTCTGATTTTTTTTTTTAAATGAGTTTTTATTCTTTACAAGTAACAGCCTATTGAATGATATCCTGGTTAGCAAGTCTTCTAAAATGTGGAGTATTTGTTGTGCTTACTTTTCTGCAAAAAGGGAGATATATACTGTGAGGCAGGTATAAGAAGCTCGAATTAACCACCATTTCAAGTGCTTAGATGGTCCTGGGAGAGATTTATGCTTTTAAAGCTTATTTTGGAGGGATAGACTGGAATGGCTTCGAAAGAGTTCTTAAAGCTCTTCCAGGATAAATATTCCACAACCTGTTGTAGGCCAGTGCATTTCAGAAATAGCCTACGTATACCTGGTGGTGTCATAGGACAAAATGGGGCAGTAAGCATTTGTCCTGGGCCTGGACAACTGCACACACAAAGGCTGTTACTTGTCAGCATTTCTTTCGAAGATGGTACTGCCTAAAACTGTCCGTGCTGCTTACTTCTGCCTTGTCAGATGTTCCCCTGCGGTGGTTTGTGCGGGCGGCTGGAGGGCTGGGCTCAAAGAATCTGGCTTAGGTTGAGTTACTTTGGATCAGGAAACTGATCTCTTCATATGCCTTCCAGCCTCACTCTCTGTTATTTTTGTTATTCAAAGTGCGAGGTATTAGGCATGTGCTGTAAAACTCTTTCTCTGTGTAAATTGGTGTCACTAGTATGGTGGTGAATTTCTGCCTTGGCAGAATTTAGTAGGGTTCTAAATGTAAATGGCATCTGAAATTTATTTTGTCCTAATTACAGTCTTGCCTCTTGTTTGTTTGTGTGTTGTTTTTTTTTTTCCCCCATTTCCTTCCTCTCAACATTATAATTTAGCGTCCACCGCCATACTATGAAAATCATGGCTTTCAGCCAGAAAACTTGTATTCTGCCAGGCAGCCAGTAGGTGCTAACCCAAATCCACAGTACTTCTCAACAAATGCTCCGTCAGTGCCAAGCTATGTCCCAACGGTTGTTACCCGTCAGTCAAGTAGTCCAGTAGCACCTTCATCCAGGAGAACATGTGCACCAAGTAAGTTTTGTCAGGATTTCTTCCAATTCTAGACTTAAGGTTTTGCAGAGTAAGATAACAAATAAAAGGCATCTTCCCTTCCAATTCCTGTATTGAAGGAGCTATTGAAGTGGATGAAGAAGTAGGAGCAGGCTGGGATGATGGGGCAACTGGACAGGGATCTGGGTGATTTGGAGGAAGCGTGGTGGAATGGAGAAAAGTTTGTCTGGCAAAAAGAGTCTGTTTTTAATGTCAAGGAGATATCGAGTGCTCGTGGCTGGAAATTACCTTATTTGTGAATCTAATTTCTCTTTTTCTCATTGTTTTCATTTCAGGTGTAAGGAAAACCATGATCATTATAGTATCCATTTTAATAGTAATTTGTTGTGCAATTGCTGCTTTCTTCATCTGGTATTTTGGTAAGATTTTTTTTTTTTGTGTGTTCTGAAAGAAAAGATGTATTAAACTTTTAAAGTTAGAAATATACGTTCTTACCTTCCATTTTATGCTGAATTAAGGTCAGGAAACTCTTTGTTACCTGTCTCCTGAGAGGTGAACTAATGTTACTACCTTGTGGCTCAATTTTGGTGGTTGGTTTTTTTTTATTTTTTTAATAAACAATGCTACTATTGCTTTCCTTTCATCAAAGTAAATGTTTTTGGTATCAAGTGATGTCATCAGCTTTTTGACTCTTCTGGAGCAGCGTGTTCAGGTGGAAACCTCCAATGTGTCTGGCAAAAGCTGGTCGGTACAATTGTACAGTGCAGTAGGGTTTAGTAAAGAGTAGTTTGACCTCTTGCAAGGGTTTTTGCACTGGGGGGTAGCTGTCACGTGACTGTGCATGGACAAATCATTCTGCAGTGTGTTTCATTAGGAAATCACTGCTGTGCAATGAAATGAAACTTGTTCCAAATTCTGACTTCACTCAAGTAAGGCAGGAGATTGAAATAATTTTGTTTAACTTAACTGCAAGAGTGTAAATGGTCAAGATAATGGCAGCGTGTGCTTGCAGCCCAGAAAACCAACCACATCCTGGGCTGCATCAAAAGCAGCGTGGCCAGCAGGTTGAGGGAGGTGATTCTCCCTCTCTACTCCTCTCTTCTGAGACCCCGCATGGAGTACTGTGTCCAGCTCTGGTGCCCCCAACATAAGAAGGACATGGACTTGTTGGAGCAAGTCCAGAGGAGGGCCATGGAGAAGCTCAGAGGGCTGGAGCACCTATGAAGACAGGCTGAGAGAACTGGAGTTGTTCAGCCTGGAGAAGAGAAGGCTCTGGAGAGACCTTACAGTGGCCTTCCAGTACCTGAAGGGGGACTGCAGGAGAGATTGGGGGGGACTCTTTTATCAGGGAATGGAGCAATAGGATGAGGGATAATGGCTTTCAACTGAAGGAGGGTATATTTAGATTAGGTATTAGGGAGAAATTCTTTACTGTGATGGTGGTGAGACCCTGGAACAGTTTGCCCAGAGAAGTTGTGGATGCCTCATCCCTGGAGGTCTTCAACACCAGGCTGTCCGGGGCTTTTTGAGTAACCTGGCAGGTGTCCCTGCCCATGGCAGGGGGTTGGAACTGGATGAACTTTAAGGTCCCTTCCAGCCCAAACCACTCTATGGTAAATGGTATCTCTCTTGGAGCAGAAGTAATTCATGTCTCTTTGTTTCTGTGAGGCTTTTACTTTGAAAGTATGTTAATTTTGTGTGAGCCCAGCCTGTCTCACCACTGTAAGCCTTACCACAGATGATACATTTGCCTTGGAAGTCATCCCCAATTGGGGTGACCCAGCTCTGAAGCTGGGCTAGTTTGGCCAATTCTGTTTGGCTTAGGCGAAGTTTGTCTTGTGCTATCTTAATTTCCCTTTCAATGAAAGCTACTTTTCAAAGGAAACTAAAAAACAATTTGCTTTGGTTTTAGGAACTTCTTCCATCTGCTC
This sequence comes from Tringa tobata, assembly GCA_033628505.1. NCBI lineage: Eukaryota > Metazoa > Chordata > Aves > Charadriiformes > Scolopacidae > Tringa > Tringa tobata. The sequence goes on along the minus strand of JAHREE010150806.1, from coordinate 5,393 downwards.
TGTGCAGGAAAAGAAAGGAGGAGAGAGGAGAGTTCATTTAAAACTATTAGGATGACACTTTGTGTTCTTAGGGTTTTTTTTTTTACTCACTTTGATTTATACAGGGTGAAGGTAATCTTGTTTTAAATGGCAGCGAAAGCAAAAGGATGTAATTGGAGTAATTGCTTTCTTCCTCCTTTGCTGTTTATAAGTGTTATGCTTTGTCAGTCTAAAGCTGACTCCTTTTGGACAACTTAATGGTGCTTGCTTATTCAGGGGAGGCAGTGGACAAAATCCAATCAGCTGCATCAGTGACTTAATCTGACAAGCGATGTAAAGGACAGAGCAATACATCTTCTGTTGTGTCAGGCTGGGTCTCCTCCCATCCCTGAGTTGAAGAGCTCTTTCTGATGCTCTGCTCTATTGAGGTGGAATACTCCTTAGGATAAGACTTGGCAGTAGTCGCCTGAGGCTAAGCTGATGTTCAGCCTAACTCTGTGTTGCTCTCTCCCTGCAGTAGACAATCATTGTGTCACCTCCTTGATAGAGTGTGGATCTTCAGGAGTGTGCATCCCCGCCTCGCAGTGGTGCGATGGAACGAACGACTGCCCCAACGGGGAGGATGAAACCCGGTGTGGTGAGTGCCAGCAGTCAAGGGGGAGGACCTTCACCCACTTGCAAAAATTTTTGAGCAAATTGCCTTGTCCAGAGCTTGCCTAAGTTACATTAGGGCTATTTTAGCTGAAGGTATATCTCTAAAATGGCTTACGATGTTTGAGCGCTTTGAAGCACTATCTAGATATTCAGTTTGTTTCCAGTCCAATTGAAAAGTTGAAACAAAATGACTGACTCTGGGGTTTGAGCTGGGTTAACTTTGAATCAGTTTTTAAAATATTACCTTTTGATTTGAACCGTGTTTGTGCAAAACTGAATGTAACATAGTCTCTGGAATGAACAGTGGGCACTGACTTAGTAGCACTTCAGGTGATAACATAAATCTGATGGTCTTCAGTCCGGCTTGTCTCTGACTCGTTCTCCCAATAATACTTCAACTACTTCATAACTCCTTCGTGTAAGAGAGCTTGGTCTGGTCAGTGTTTCCAACTATAAAGAATCTGAAGATGGAAGGTGGAAAGATCCATTTGTCCGTTCCAAAGGTGTGGCGTCTTGTTTCTAACACCTGTGTTGTACTAGTGCCACTCTGGAAAATTCTAGTTGAACTCTTATTCTCTCTCTGGGAGCTTTTATTCTGCACATGCCTCATGAAGGATTAGCATTTACTGGCATATGCTTTAAAGCTGTTCCTCTCCATTTGGTTGAATAATGGGTTTTTGGAGACGCCTGTTCAATCTGTTCTTTTGCTTGAACTATTTTATATTAAATTCTTGTGCAAATAAATACATAATGGGGCATGGAACGTCAGAGGTAATTGCTCGTTGTTACATTCTTGCCTTACAAGTGCTTCTCTGAGGAAATTTTGTGTACTAAGATACAATATAAAATATATTACAATAGATTATATTTTATTTATAAACAATGTATGATATATTAAGAAATATATGTTTGTGTAAATAAAAGGTAAGAAGAGATCGGCTATTACTGTCTGTGGCAGAATGTGAAAAAGAGTTTTGAGCACAAAAGCTGAAATGAAAAGATGAACACTATCTTGTACACTTGCATTTTTAAACTGGTAGTTCTTTCAAATTGCCTTACACAAAATAATTAAGTTATTGCAGTATTTCTGTCGACTTGATATCTATTCAGAATCTGAGTAGAAGGCAGCATTAAATTAATACCAATTCATACATACAAGCAAATATTATGGGTAATAATACTTTTAAGTAGAGAAAGAGCAGTAATATAGCGTGTGATGTTGTTTGATGTTGGTTTCTTTTTTTTTTTTCTCCTTCCTTTTCTGGCAGTTAGACTTTATGGACCAAACTTTATCCTGGAAGTTTATTCACCTGTCAGCAAATCCTGGTATCCTGTTTGTCAAGACGGCTGGAATGACGATTATGGGAGGACTGCATGTAAAGACATGGGCTACAGTGTGTAAGTCTAACCTTCATCAGCCTTTGTACATACATAGAAAGGTTAAAATTTCCCTCCTGCCATTTGTAAGAATGTGTATCTGAAACAAAAAGCAGTTGGCAATCTAGTTCTTGTGAACCCAGGTGGATCTGATTTTAATGACAGTAGCTGTTACACGATCAAAATGAAATGCTGTTCCAACGAGTAACGGGGTCTGGTGCACATGCAGCAGTTATTCAGTGGGGACACTTGTGTCCAATACACTCACTCACAACTATCTTCCAGAGCTTGCGTCAGATCATTCTAATTGCTCAATAACATCCGATCTGACTTAAACTGTCATCACCAGTATGACCTCAGAAGACTTTGATCTTCTGAGGGCACAAGTAGCACTGGCTCATGTGGAAGATCTCCATAAACATTTGTGCCCCTGGGTGCTGCCCATGTTCTCCCCATGTTACGCAGTAGCTTATATTCTTCTGCAGTTGAAATACTTAATATTGCCTCTCTTTGATACAGTTGGCAAATACTGTCTTCTGTTGTGTGTGGAGTAATGGAGTGAATTTATAACCCAGGCAGGTGAAACTTGTGTGCCCACACTGTCTTGTGGTGCTCAGAGTTCAGGTCTCTGAACCAGCAATGAGCCCAGTAATTCCCACTGCAGTATGACAGCCCGGCAACAACTTCACAGAGCTAGAAAGCCCGGCGGAACAGCAGCACTTACCGACCCTGTTGTTGTCCATCAGAAATGTGGCTGTCATGACTTACTGGACCTAAACGCTGCTGTGCAAAAGTACTGGCCAAGGCATCTCTTCATCTTGCCCTGTTTCATGAGGCTGAAGATTCCTACTATGCATGCATATCAGATAAAAAATATTATTATAATCTAGTAAGTGTTTGACGGGAAACAGAACTTGACAAATGTTTGAAGAATCTGATTCTCTGGCACTGTACTACACCACCAGGGTTCTGTGTTTAATTTAAAAAAAAAAAATCATATTTTTAGTATTGTTCATCTTGGAAGCTCTAGCTTGGCATAGTTTATTGTTACTTGTTTGAAAACTGAAACTAGTGAGTTTCATAATGGGTTTTTTGTTTTGCAGAGATACGTATTACTACAGTCGAGGAGTAGCAACTGAAGGCAGCTTTAAAAGTTACATGAAGGTGAACACAAGTGCTGGAAATATAGACTTGTACAAAAAGCTGTATAGCAGGTATCTTTGTTCAGTCCAAACTTCTTTCCTTTTATCAGGGGTCTTTTTAGCTATTGTAAGAGGTGTAGCTTCTGCCCGTAGCATAATGCAAGCACATCTGTCAATGGGGATTGTTAGAGGGAGAGAGAGACTTTGCTTTTAATCTGATAGCAGTAGCTGCTCTCCCTTCTGTTTAAAAACACAGCTGTCATTTTTCCATCCTTCCTGTCCTCTTTTAAAAGAGAAGATGTCCCATCGTGCTCACTCCATGCTGTCTAGAAGGCTGCCATGTCAAAGATACTTTTCTAAGGCTCTTTGACCATCAGCAGGAGTTTCTGTACGGTGACAATAGCTACCAGCTGTCACACATTTATAGCAGCTGGTATAGCTATTTAATTTTTTTTCAGTCACATGAACACACAGCATGCAAAATGGATCTTTCACTGTGGAAAGTATCATTTTTATTCTCATTAAACAACTATGAAGTGTCTGGTTTCTAAACCTGTAGACTGCTGTGCCTGCAAGGTTCCTATGGCTCCCTTGTTTAGGTTCTTCTGCAACTACTTCGTAAATCACCTCAACTTTTTCTCATGCTGTTCTTCATCTTGCTCCTCAATAGGCTTACAAACCTTTTGTACTGGCGACTGCAGTCTTCCACATGACAGTTTTGGTGAATGCAAGAAGTGGTGGAGGCCAGGTGGCTGCTGGTAGGGTAGCAGGAGACAGTGAAGAAAGGAGGGAACACTCAGCAGGAAGAGGAGGGGAAGGCAGGGCACGTAGCTGGAAAGGGTAGGCAGCAGCTGGAGGGTTGACTTTGGCCATCATTTGCTTCACTGTGTGCCTAAAGTCCTGTTTGGGTTTTTTCTGTTTCTGTTGCAGCGATTCCTGTGCATCGCAAAATGTAGTTTCTCTGCGCTGTATAGGTAAGTGACTGTCTTCCTCAGACTTCTGCTTGCTCATGCTTTGAAATGCTCTGGCTGGTGAATCTTTTTGAATCTGCATAAATAAATGCTGTCTTCCGATGGGCAGATGACTTAACTGTGGTTCCCAGTTTTCAAACAGTGCAATTTAAGGAGCAGGGTGGGAGAGGAGACAAGGAGGGTGTTGGATCCCTAGTTGCTTTTGTCTTTGCTGCCACTTCTTTCTTAAAATGAATTGCCTGTGGTGAAGGTCTGTAGCCCTCGCTCAGCAGCAGTGGTGGGATGTCTGTGGTGCATCCACTGTCCAACACGTGGCCATTGGGTGAGCAGTGCGTTCCTGACGGTGATGGCTGCCATGAGGCAACTCCTGGCTGTTGTCTGTTCTGTGGCACAGCACAACAGCGTGTGTCCATGTGGCTCGCCAGAGGTGCCTGAGTACCACACTCAAAGATGTAATGAACCACCGGTTTCTGGTCTGTGGTGAACTGAGGGCAGCAGCTGCCAAATAACTCATCGTGACGGCTGCAATGTGAAGGGGGTCTAGGCTGTGGGAGTGTCCTGGTTTGAGGGACAGGGAGCCTTGGGATCTCGGTGTCCAGGGCAGCAGAGCAGAGGTCAGACATGGCCCGTGCTCCCTTCTGCTAGCAAAGCATGAGCTGCAGAAGTACCTTCCAGACCAGCTTCCTCTTTAACTAATGCCTCTGTGTGTAACCGTCTCCTTAGAGTGTGGGCTGCCCACTAAAAGCGTGAACATGATGAACAGAATCGTGGGTGGCAGCGGGGCAGTGCTGGGGCAGTGGCCGTGGCAGGTCAGCCTCCACGTGCAGGGCGTCCACATCTGCGGGGGCTCCATCATCACCCACCAGTGGATAGTGACGGCAGCACACTGCGTGGAAGGGTGAGTCTTGCCCGCGCCCTCTCGTTGGTCTCTCGAATGGTGACCTTTGTTGCTTCAGGCTGAAGCCCACAGATTTAGCTAAGCCTCCCGACTTTCTGCTTTGAAATGGAATTAAATGCTGTTCCCTCTCACCACCTCCGATGCATGTGCTAGGTACAGTATTTTGGCTATGTATGGCTTTTAAGTGTTAAGGGAAAGCTTGTTCTGGAGGAGGCTGGCTGCAGGTCATCTGTCTGCTTTCCACAGGAAGAAAATCTTATTTGACTTGTTAAAGGTAGAAATTAAGTTGGATGGTGGTGTTGGGCCCAGATACCTACCCAACTTAAAGCACCAAACTTATGCCAGACATATGATGTTATCCTGAAGATGTTG
>JAHREE010150805.1:0-20167 GCA_033628505.1 Tringa tobata | reverse complement strand
AACACCACAGACAGTGCGACTCAAACATCGGACAACACTCTCCACAAGTAGAATGACTTCCAGACCACAGACGCCCTCGGGCAAGAAGACCTGTGGGGCGCAGCCCTGACGGCAGAAGGCACTACGGCCAAGTCATAAGAGAATCAAATGTAATGGCCCCTGACAAGATATTCCTGTAAAAGCAGAGAGGATGTCAGAGAAAGAAGCCTGGCTTTAAGACCTGGGTAGGTAACAATCAAGGTAAGAAATCTGGATGACTAGAGAAAAGAGCTGCTTGCACAGCCAGGAACGACGATGCAAAAAGAGGACCGTCCAGAAACATCCGAGATGCAGGTCCCATCTGCGCTTTAGGACTGTGATGCAAGAAAAGAAGTGCCCATTGGCCATGATGCTGAGGACGGCGGGTGTTCCAGACCCTACAGGAGGGGGCCCGGGACGCCTGCCACGAGCCTTGAGCGGAACGAGCTACGAGGGCATCAAGACCAGACAAACATGTAAGACGCAGAAGACAGACACCACAAACTACGCAACAGACACCGACTGGAACTGCCCTGCCTGGTACATGATGGCTTTGGGCTGAAGAGAAACCCCCTCACTCTACGTACCCAGAGGGGACTGCTCCGGGACAGCCCCTGCCCCGCTCTGACTTTAAAACCCCTCCCTGCAACTCCCAACCCTGCACCTTCCCTCCCCTGAACTATCTCCAGCACCACACCCTCAACTTAGCTTTCAGAGGGCCAGGGGTCTGAAGCCATCCTCCACAACAAAAACCACAATTGGCAGACTGGATGGATCCCGCACCTCCTAGGCTCCCCACCTGGGAAAAAACACACAGAAGACAAAAAATGAACAACCCATTCCACACACAATGGTGAGCATGGCGTGGATCAACACGGACCTTTCTGACAACAGTCCCCTCCTGAGATGCACCATGTCATTCTGCTCACCTGCTGCGCATGGATTCCACAGAGGGACTCATCAGCAGTCACTGCGGGTGGAGCCTAAAAAAAAAAGTGACACAAAACCACCATTGAGCGGAGAAATCACCAGACCTATGCACCTCCTCTCTACCTAACAGCTCACCTCACACACGCACACCGTTCTAAAGGCAGCCCCTACTGCGCCGGCAAAATCACAGATAATCTTTTCAGTGACCTGCCACCTAATACTCAGAGACACCAGGCACCTCTTCCTTATAAGACCAGACAGCTTGAAGACCCCTCCTACAATCGACAACCTCGTCCCCTCCTCCCAATCCCTCCCCAGCCCTGGTCCCTCCACTTAACTTTGGCTCGGCCAGGGGTATGGATCCATCCTCAACATAAAACTGGCAACCCCCATCAGCTACCCAAGACGTTCCTGTAGTCGCCAGAGCCCTCTTCACCATCTGCAAGACAAACACACAATGCACAAAACACTGCCAGCAACCAGCATCGTAACGGTCAATTCCAGCCTCTTCCACAAATCCCCCTCCTCAAAGACACCCTAGGCTCTCCACTCACCTGCTCCGTGCAGATTCCAACAGCGAATCCCATGGGGGTCATTGCTTTTAGGGGCCTACGAGACCAAGAGAAATAACATTACTGTTGTGCTGCCAAAGACAGACCTGGCAAATCAATGTGTTAACACCGGACCCTTATTGCTTTTCCGCCTAGCCATGACTCTACAACCCTGGGCAGGGCAGCTCCATGCCGAACGCACCCCTGTGTGGCCCACCACCACTCAACACCATAGACAGTGCAACTCAAACAACAGACAACACTCTCTGCAGGAAGAATGACTTCTAGGCGAGAGAAGCCCTTGGACTAGAAGACCTGCAGGGCGCAAGCCTGATGTCAGGAGGCTCAATGGCCATGCCGTAAGAGAATCAAATATAACAGCCCCTGACAAGACGCTCCTGTCAAGGAGAAGATGTACATGCAAGAAGCCTGGCTTCATGACCTCAGAACGTAAAGATGCAGGGAAGAAATCCCAGTCCCTGAAAACTGATGGCTAGAGAACAGAGCTGCTCCCGCAGCCGGGAACGATGACATAAAAAGAGGACCATCGTGAAATTTCCAAGGTACAGGTCCGATCCGCGCTTTAAGATTGTTATGCGAGAAAAAGAGTGCCCATTAAACATGATGCTGATGAGAATGGGCGTTCCAGACCCTACGGGGGTTGCCTGGGGCACCTGCCGTGCACCTTGACTGCAAAGAGTAATGAGGACATCAAGACCTGAGGTAACTGTAAGACACAGGAGATGAACCACATAAACTACACAACAGACACCAGCTGGAACTGCCGTGCCCAGGACACGCTGGATTCATGCTGAAAAGTAACCGGCTGCCCTTACCTACCCAGAGGGGATTGCTGTGTGACAGCCTTCTGCCCTGTTCTGACTTTAGAACCCCTCCTTGCAACCCCTACCCCTGTCCCCACCTTCCAGGCCCTCCCTGGCCAGGGTCCCTCCACTTAGCTTGCGGATAGCCAGGGGGTTTAACTCTCCATTTGCAAAAACAAATTGATCAGCTACTTAGGATGTTCCTACAGTCATCAGGTTCCTCTTCACCATCTGCAATTAAAAAAAACAAAATAATAACCAGCACCAGCGAGGAGTATCAGACAGGGCAGTGCCGACCTCTCCCACAACTCACCCTCCTCAGAAGGGCGATGGCGTGCTGCTCAGCTGATCCTTCCNCTGCTAATGCTGATCACATTCCAAAGGCGCCTTACAGAAACCCTGCAAAACCACAAGGTAAATACTTAAGTGACCATATTGTACTGTACTATTAGACACCAACACGGCCCACAACCGCCTCACCTTCTCAGCCTGCCCGTGGGCACAAGGCTTCGCTTCTCTGAGCCTCTGTGAGGTATCTGAAAAAAACAAAACAAAAAGCCATGTGCTGAGATACGGCCCGAAAGCTCAGCTGACCCCCAGTGAGTCCTGTCGCCCGCTCCTTTACCTTGGCTGATTGCCCAACCGCCCTCCGTGATTTTTAGCTGTTGCGTTGAGGCTTGCGCACCCTCTGTAAAACAGAGCCAAGGGATGCCTTGAACATCACCCAGAACACAACACCTAGAAAGAACGGCTACTACTCATTGCCCACCTTGACTAAGTCACCTCTGGTGCTAATACCCTGCTTCAGTCATCATTTCACCTTGAGGAAGTTAAAACCCCCACCATAAAGCCCTACTACAGTCCCATAGCCACCAGATGCAGTTTCCCCCCACACCATGCACCAACTGACCATCTAAACATGCCGTGCTCACTTCCTCCATTGCTTGTCGGTATGCATCTTCTCCCTCCGCATCTCAACAAACAATAGTAAACAACTCACCCAGATCCTGATCAGCAGCTGAATGACACCAGGGGTCTTGTTTCCATTCAGAAATACTATCTTGTCTTGGGCTACAGCCTACAATTAAAAAAACCCCACAAAACCAGACCAAACATTAAGCACTGCACATGCAACCCTTAAAACCTCTGATCTGCTTCTGAACAGCCAAACTTCCCCTCCCAGAAGGGTCTGATCACCTGTATTAAAAGCTACAAAAATAAATGTCCTTGCCCAGGGCTACTCGAACTGAGTTGACTATACAACATTTCCCACCACATCTCCAGGCAGATCAATGTATTAACCCCAGACCCTTATTGCTGCTCCGCCTACCCCTGACTCTACAACCCCAGGCAGGGCAGCTCCATGCCTAATGCATCCCTGTGTGGCCCAGCACCACTGAACACCACAGACAGTGCGACTCAAACATCGGACAACACTCTCCACAAGAAGAATGACTTCCGGACCACAGACGCCCTCGGGCAAAAAGACCAGTGGGGCGCTGACGTCAGGAGGCTCTACAGCCAAGCCATAAGAGAATCAAATGTAATGGCCCCCGACCAGAAGTTCCTCTCAAAACAAAGACAATATACATACAAGAAGCATGACTTCAAGACCTGGAAATGTAAGGATGCAGGGAAGAAATCCCAGTCCCTGAAAACAGAGAAAAGAGCTGCTCGCGCAGCCAGGAACTACGATGCAAAAAGAGGACCGTCCAGAAGCATCGAAAATGCAGTTCCCATCCGCGCTTTAAGATGGTTATGCAAAAAAAGAAGTGCCCATTGGCCATGATGCTGATGACGGCGGATGTTCCATACCCTACAGAGGGGGCCCGGGATGCCTGCCACGTGCCTTGAGCAGAACGAGCTACGAGGGCATCAAGACCAGACAAACATGTAAGACGCAGAAGACAGACACCACAAACTACACAACAGACACCGACTGGAACTGCCCTGCCTGGTACATGATGGCTTTGGGCTGAAGAGAAACCCCCTCACTCTACGTACCCAGAGGGGACTGCTCCGGGACAGCGCCCTGCCCCGCTCTGACTTTAAAACCTCTCCCTGCAACTCCCAACCCTGCACCTCCCCTCCCCTGAATGATCACCAGCCCCACACCCACAACTTAGCTTTCAGAAGGTCAGGGGTCTGAAGCTGTCCTCCACAAGGAAAACAGGAATCGGCTGACCGGATGGATCCCGCACTTTCTAGGCTCCTGTTATTAATTCAGAAAGCAAGCCAAAAAGCAAACAATAAACAACCCAGTGCATACACAGCACTGCCGTCAATGAGCACCACATGGATCAACACAGACCTTTCTGGCAATGGTCCCCTCCTGAGATGCGCCGTGTCATTCTGCTCACCTGCTGCGCATGGATTCCACAGAGGGACTCATCAGCAGTCACTGCTGGTGGAGCCCAAAAAACCAAGCGATGCCAAAACACCATTCAACGTGTGAGAAATCTCCAGCCTCAAGAGCTTCCTCTCTACTACCTGGCTCACCACAAATGCTAATCCCATTTTAAATACAGCCCGTACAGGGCCTCCAAAACCAAAGACAAACACTTCTCTGAGCTGCCATATGATACTTTACTATTAGACACCAACCCAACCCAAAACAGCCTCACAGGCATGAATCACTCGTCAGCGTGCGCCGTCACCCATCTGAACCTGTGTACCTGCACGTACTCCACCAGCAATACAATACCTGAAAAAAAAAAAAAAAAAGATACTTCAGCCCAGCTATTAACGCTCACCTGGCTTGAGTCAACCCTGGTGCTCCAATCCCACATCACTCATCAATTCCAACCTGCAAAGAGAAAAATTACAAACCGTAAATCACTCACAAAGCCACCAGGCGTATCTTCTTTCTAATGCCACATGCCGACCCACCTGCTTACAGTGTGCCACTCTGCTAGGTCACCCTGCCCACCTTGTCTCTCTGCGTCAGAAACACCACCGAACAAGTCACAGGAAACAGAACACAAGCTTCAGCGTTCCAAAGGTCTTGTTCCCATTTACAAGTATCATCTAGAGTTCGACTGCAGCCTGCCATTCAAAAAGCCTCCACAAATCACAGCCCCACACAAAGCTGCTGTAACAACTTGGAGATGCAATCTGCTTTGATACTGCTGAAGAGCCCCTCCTGCATAACTCTGATCTTCCCTGTCAAACGTTACTGAAGGAGTGGTCCCCACAACCCCCCAATGGCTACTCTGAGATCAATGTACCGCCTTTGCCTCAACGATCTGGGCGGATCCGGGTATTAACTACAGACTCTTACCGCTGCTACGCCTCCCAATGACTCTATGCTCCCAGGCAGGGTGCCTCTAAGCCAAACACGAGTACAGACTGACACTACACACAAAACGACAAATAACACAGTTCAAAGGTGAGCGAAAACTCCCAGCAAGAAGAACGACACCTGGTTAGAAGATGCCACCCGGCAAGAAGACCTGCGGGACCATGACAATGACATGATGATGTTCTAGAGAAAGCCCAGGAGCCGAGTACAATACAATGCCCCGGGACAAGAAATGACTCTCAAATGTGAGATCTCAGATTTGACAGGAAGCAGGGCCTCAAGACTTGAAAACATAAGGATGCGGGGAAGAAGGTCCGTGCCCTAGAAATGGACAGCTGGAGAGCATAGCTGCTCAGGCAGTCAGGAACGATGGTGCAAAGGAGGACCGTCCAGAAGCTTTTGTGACTCAAGACCAATTCATGCCTTAAGCTTGTAACCCAAGAAAAACATCACCCGATTGGCGTTATGCTGATGAGAACAGCTGTTTGAGACTCTAATGATGGCGCCCAACGGGCATGCCGTGGCCCTTAAGCATAAAGAGGACACTGAGACCGGAGAAAGGGATAAGACACAGAAGACAGAACACACAAAAAACACAACAGATGCAGGCTGGAACCACCCCACCCATCACATGCTGGCATTCTGCTGAAGATTAACCCACTTCCTTTACCTGCCTAAAAGGGCCTGTTCCTGAACACCCCTCTTCCCTTCTTTAACTTAAAAAGCCTGTCCTGAAACTGTCAACCTCGGTTCCTCTCCAGTGCCCATCCCTCAACTTACCTTTCAGAGAGCCGGGGGGTCTAAATCCATCCTTGACGAAAAGCGCAACAACTAACCCATTTTCCAGCAGTCACTTGGTTCCTCTTCATCTGAAAAAAAAAAAAACACACCATAGCTCAAACAGTGAACATGATGACTGTAAATGCCAACTTCTTCCACGACACTCTCATCTGCAGAAGCTCCGCAGCATTACCCTCACCTGCTCCACACCGATCCCAAACCTGAGACTGCAGCAACAATGACTTACGGCACCTAAAAAACCAAGGAACACAAAGTCACGGTTGCGCTTTGGAATGATCACTGGTGCTGTATTCCTCTTTGATACTTCCTGACTCATCTCAAAGCTAACAAACTAGAACACACCAGACCTCATTGACATGCTAACTGAAATCCAAAGCCAATATGGTGAAGACTGATGAACCTGCCTCCCTTTCCTAGCCACCCCCCAGTGCCAAAACTTTAGAAACCCCTTCTCTTCTCCTGAGCTCTCAAGGAAGGAAGCCCGCTTCTTCCTGACAGCTCCCATCCTTTACTTTCAGCTCTGAACTCCCTGTGTTGACTGCTCCTTGGCACCTGCTCTTCTGAGCCATGTCCGGTGCTCTGCATGCACCTCTCATGTTCTGCTGTTCCACAGACTCCAATATAGAACCACAAAATAAGTGATGCCCCTAGCACAACCTACAAAGGGGGCTAGCACAACTGGCAAAAGCTACTGGGAAAGTTGATCAATTATCTCAGGGCCAGAAACACACTATCCCTTACATAACTACTGCTTTCCTCAGAAACACTGAAACTGCATATACAGATCCAGACTACATGTTCACCCTTAACCCTGCTAGATTATACCACCATCTGCCTTCTTAAGAAAAATGTTATCAAGCAACTTACACTAGAAAAGCAAAATGAGAAAAAACCCAAACTTCCACAAAAAATAAAATCAGGAATTACAAAAAAATACACTGCACCTGAAATAAATGAAAGCATACTTATTAACCCTGCACACTGAGAAGAAAATTACTGACCTTTGCTGGAAAAAAAAAAAAAAGGCACAGCATAAAACTCTACTTCCCCTACATCTACCACAGAACCTTAGCTGGTCCTGAAGGTTTTCACTCAGACTTCTCACCTCTGCTCCTTGCAATACCCAAACCTGTACTTCACTAAAAACTCAGCAGTGCTCTCACCCCAGAAAAGCCCCAGAGCTGAATGAGCTCCCTTGGGCCCGGCTGTGGCTTATATACTCCGGACCCCACCCATCGCCCTCCCCACAATCTCCTGGAGCAGAGGCGGGGCCGACCCCCCAGAAGCCATAAAGGCGGCCGGAGGAGCTGCAGTTGTTTCTCTCTTCTGCTAGTGCTTCACATCCTGCGAAGCATTGAATAGAGGAAGTAATCCTTACTGGACATAAGAGTACCTGCTTTGTGCCTGCAGCTACATCTGTTATGTAAGCGACGTGACTGAGTAGGTAATTAAATATAATTTTTCTGGGGTACGGATAGAAAGACATGCAATAATAACCCATATATATAGTGTTTTATTAAATGTAATGGTTGTTAGTATCAAGTGATCACTTCAATAATGTGCCTTTAATGATTTTCTTAACAGAACTAGATGAGGCCCAAAAAACAGATAAATACAAGAAATATATCAGAAATTGTATAAGCAATCTAAGTAACATCTAGGTACCTAAAATGAAAATAAATTATAATAGAGAACAGAAATCCCAATTGGAGATCTGTCAGTAACGATACTTGAAAGCAATCTAAGAGCACGTCTGAACCAATGATACAGATCTTCAGGGTACCTGATTTGAAATAAAGAAATGCTGTAAGATATAATGGAAAGAGACCGCTCTGAAGCGCAAATGTAGCTCTGGAAAAAAATCTGACAAAATAAGAGGCTTTGCCAGAGAAATTAGATAGATCCCAAGGGGGCCAGAGAGACCAAAGAAGTCTCGGGTATGCAAGGACCTCAGAAGACAATTGAGCAAACTACAGGTATCTTCAGGGAATAAGGAACTCAATGGGGGCGTACCAAACGGATGAGAAGAAAAAAAGACCGACCCTAGTAGGAGATACGGACTAAGGAATGGTTCTGATGGGAAAAGAAGAATGCAAATTGCCCTCTGCAGCCGAAATGCGGTGTACGTGTGTAGGGGATGTCTCATGAAAGCTCAGCAAAGGTAGCGCAGGAGTCATGCGAGGGCGTGAGAGATCAAAGAAGCGACAGAGATAGCAATGTGGAAATGTGAAGAGGATTTCAAGAAAGCACAGATACTGCCAGGGCACTAGGAGCAGAATGAAGGCATCCTAAGGAGCAAAGACTAGATAAGGGTGCCCTGAAGAGCACAAAAACCAAAAATCTAAAAGGAGCTAAAGTGCTACAAGAGTGCTGTGCACTATGGGAAAAGACTGGGAAAACATTGCTATAGAGAAAACACCCATTATGACGGGGCAGGGTAAGAAAAGGCTGCTTGGAGACACAGCGAGATCAAGAAGTGAGAAAGGAAGCAAATGGACATACCCTCGATGCCATAAAAGGATAAAGGAGCTGTGTGTAGCAAAGCAAGATGGGAGATTCTGACAGAATAAGAGAGAAAAAGGGAAGCAAAGTGTTAAAAAATCCTGTGGAGAGCGAGGAAGGTCTCAGGAGGTGGCGTGACTCTGAAGAGAGGGGTGTGGACAGGGGCCGATGGACAAAAGAATCCATGAGTACAGCAAAGAGTAACTTGGATGGTCATCTGAGTAGAGTACAGATGATCTTCTGTGGCTGGGGGCTGAACCCAGGAATCCTACTGTTATAGTTAAATTAAGAAAAACTGAGTCTGAAATAGATTCACTAATTATTTATTAAGGTAAGAAAACAAAAGCAGTGCTGGGTGGCTGGGGAGTCGCAGCTCCACCAAAGGCTCGCAAATTCAGCCAAGCTAAACGGCTCCTTTTATCTCCGTGGAGGTCGGTTTCGACATCTTCAGTACGCCCCTCGGCTTCTTCCGTTATCGTGGCTCCTTCAGGTCTGTCTTGCTTCAGGCAGTTCCGATACAAAAGTAGTTGATGCACTCTTTCTTTACATGGTTGATTGGTACAAAGGCACACATTAACATAACATCGCAGTTTAACATCTGCTCAAGATAATACATTCCGGTATTATATTATGTTATTATTAACATGGTAGTTAAGCTTTTCTTGTCAAACAGGACGTTCCCATGTTTGGTGTGGCAAGATAACATTGTGGACATCTTCTTGTTAAGCAGGGAGTTCTTAAGACTGCCACAATGGGTTCATTCCTCTTGCTTAACTGGTTTGATCAGCAAATTACCCTTAGTTACTTATTACAATTCCCTCCTTCTTTTATTTATAAGTGATTTGCTGATCAAACCTAGACAATACCTCACAAGCTGCATCTAATTCAGGATTTTCATTTGGTATAATTTTTATCTCCAGTTCTGATTGCTTCATTACCATTAGCTGCACTTTTTCCAACCTGCTTTTAACAAAAGTTACAAATTTATTAATGATAAAAGGTCCAAAAGCCAGAGCCAATAACAACATAATGAGGGGTCCCGCCAAAGTAGAAATTAAGGTGGTCAGCCAGGGTGACTGCTTAAACCAGGATTAATACCAGGAGGACTGAGCCTCCCATTCTCTTTTTCTTTTCTCTAATCCCTCTCTTAGCTTAGCTAACGAATCTCTTACTACCCCCATATGGTCTGCATAGAAGCAACATTCCTCACTTAGGGCAGCACATAATCCTCCTTGTTGCAAGAACAAAAGGTCAAATCCTCTCCGATTTTGCAAAACTACTTCTGATAATGAGGTCAGTGATTTTTCTACATAAGAAATATATTTTTCTATTCGGGCCAGATCTTCATCCACTGCGGCTCTTAGAGATGTTAAACTCTGATGTTGTTGCACCAAGGAAGTTATGCCAGTGGCGGTCCCAGAAATCCCTAAACCAAGTAGAGTAGCTATAGTGATTGCAGATATTGGCTCCCTTTTACTAATTTCATGTCTTAAATTGCTCCAATGTAAATACATAGTTAAGCACAGTAATAGCGGTTAGGGTGATTACAATAACTTTTTCCTGGATTTGAACTGGGGCACCAATAGGTAGCTTTTAGGTTTGACGCTCCCCAGGTATATTGTCGTTGTGGGTCACACTCATTACGTGACGTGCTTCCACCATACCCTACTGCAGAGTCCAGTAATTCACAATTGGTCATGTTAAAGGAGGGTGCGCCTGCTGTAGTATTGGTTTGGAGAACTCTGGAATCTTCCCACCTAGAGATAGTCCAATTAAAGGGCTGATGTTCATTTTCTGAGGTCGTGCTAACTAATATGATCAGTAAGATAACAGCTTTCATTTCCCCACTGCTTAGTACCTCTCTGCCTTCCTCATCTACTCTTTTGCAGACAGCAATGGGATGTCAATATCTTCTCGGCAGCAGCAGGTAGTCTTCAGGGGAATATTTTGCCGTTATACTATTAACGCCCATTTAGCCATATTCGTAAGGACTTGGAGGCGTAATGATTACCTTAAGTTTAGTTTGTCACCTATTTCTAGAGTTTAAAGAATTAGTTATCTTTCAAATGTATTTCCACCTGCTTTGTTGTTGGGCCCGTTTCCAGGTGAATCTTACAGCACACTGTCTCAAGACTTTATACCGTCTGTTTCATATATTTCCCAAGGCTCAGGTATTAACAATTCCCATCCACAAAATAATTTACGAATCTACGCTTGAGCTTGTTGCTCCCTGGTATGTGTCCAATTATTGCGACATTTCATACAATAAGGTTGTCTCTTAAATGAAACACAGGACCATTCTTTATCGCAATTTAAACATCGGCAAACAACCCAACATAAATATCCAGAAGTAGGGTGTTTTAAGCAGGGTATTCCACAGAGATCTTCTATACTGGGCGACTCAGGTATTTCTGTCTCCGTTACACAGCAAAAAGGAAAAACCTAAGGAGTTCCTGTCTCCTTTTTGTAAGTTCTAAAATATATTCTGTTAATATTTTATCCTCGACCTTCTGGTGCTCTACTAACAATCCAAAGTCAGAAGGCATCCCATACAACGTTTCAAAGTGGGATATACCAGTATCTGTCCTAGGTTGAGTTCTAATGTAAAGCAAGGCCAGCGGTAGACATTTAACCCAATTCATTTTTGTTTCTACCATAAGTTTGGTTAGATGTTTCTTTATTTCCCCATTCGTTCTTTCTACTTTCCCGGAACTTTGTGGGTGCCAGGGAGTATGGTATTCCCGTTTTGTACTGAACAATTCAGTTGTCTCTTTATTTTGGATGTAAAATGTGGGCCTCGGTCTGAGTCAATTACCACAATAGTTCCATACCTCGGAATAATTTCTTCCAAGAGAATTTTAATAACTGTCTTTGCAGTAACCCTTACCACTGGAAAGGCTTCTACAAAGTACGTAAGGTGATCAACCAAGACTAATAACTACTGATATCTCCCCACCTTTGGTAATTCAGTAAAATCCACTTGTATTTTCTCAAAGGGTCTTTTAGCCAGTTCGCGACCCCCTTGAACCTTCTCCCTAAATTGTGGTTTATTCACTTTGTGACAGGTTAAACATCCCTCTAAGATCCTTTTAGCTAAACTGTATATTCCGACGCAGGCATCGTTTGTTTCAAACTGATCCACTGAAGCCTGAATTCCCCAATGAGTTTTATGGTGTAATTTATTCAGTATTCCTCTGGCTAATCCCTTTGGAAGAATTTCCCTGCCACCTGGTAGCAGCCACTTATCACCATCTCTTTTTGCTCCAATTTGTTTTAGCTTATCTAATTCTTGGAGAGTGAAAGTCTTATCTATTTTGAGCCTTTCAGATTCCTCTCCCAAGGTCTGAACATTAACAATGCAGCCCGTTTTGCCTCTGCGTCGGCTAGATTGTTTCCTCTTACAGTATGGGTTAGTCCCTTCTGATGTCCTTGTACATGGACAATGGCTATCTTCAGTGGACCGCTTAAAGCCTTTAAAACTTCTTGAATTAGTTTTTCATGGACTAATCCTTTGCCCTGGGTGTTAATTAAACCTCTCTCTTCCCAAATTTTTCCAAAAGTATGTACCACCCCAAAGGCATACTTTGAATCTGTATAAATGGTTCCAATTTTATTTTCTAAAAGTTTTAATGCTCTTAGCATAGCATATAACTCGCATGCTTGTGCGGACCAAGCTTTACTTAATGGTCCTGATTCTTTTATCTGAAAGGTATATCCGTCTACAATAGCATATCCTGATTTTCGTTGTCCCTCTACCACTTGTGAAGAGCCATCCACAAACTGAGGACAGGTGCTTCTATCAGGTCTCTTTTTATGTTGTCTCAACGCTTCTCATCTTCAGGGGTCCATTTTACTAACCCGTTTTTAGTTAGTTTTTCATACAAGAATTTCACTTTACTGCTTATAATTTTCTATCCACTGTCAGCAATACCCCAATAATCCCAATAGCTGTCTTATCTGTCTTTTATTAGTGGGTGCTGTTAGAGATAAAATTCCTTTCACCCTTTCGGGATCTAATTTCTTGTGTCCCTTTGTGAGCCAATGCTCCAAATATTTTGCCTCCTCTTCAGTAAACTGCAATTTGGACTTAGAAACCTTTAACCCCTTGAGACTTAAAAGTTCAATAACTTGATGCTCTCATTTCTGACTTCTTGAGTTTTTCCAGCAATCAATAAATCGTCCATGTATTGTATCAGGATTAGTCCTTGACTTAGTTCTTAAGATTCCAATAACTGTTCCATAGCTTGTCCAAACAAGTTCGGGGATTCTGTGAATCCCTGGGGCAAAACGGTCCACCGTAATTGTTGTTTTCTAAGGGTTTTGGGGTCCTCCCACTTGAAAGCAAAATAGTCCCTACATTCTTCTTTTAAGGGACAGGCCCAAAAAGCATCTTTTAAATCTATAACACTATACCACTTATAATCTGGACTTAACCGATTAAGTATAGTGTGCGGGTTAGTTACCACAGGGAACCGGGTAATGGTTCGTTCGTTTATAGCTCTCAGATCTTGTACTAAGCGATAAGACCCATCCAGCTTCTTTACGGGCAATATGGGAGTATTGTGAGGAGACATACAGGACTCTAAAAGCACTTGGCCCTAAAGTCTCTCAATTACTGGCTGTAACCCTTCTCTCTCCTCTCCGGAGAGGGGATACTGTTTTATCCTAATGGGCTGGTCTGGGTCTTTTATGGAGATCGTGATGGGTTTGATATTTAATTTTCCTACTGACCCCGGGCTATACCAAGTTTCTGGGTTAATCTTGGCTTCGTCTCCAGCGGTTAATAAACATAATCTTACTTTCAGTACCTCTTGATCTACTTCCAAACTGATTCCTAATTTCACCATCAGGTCCTGTCCCAAAAGGTTATGCTCAGCTTCTGGGACCAGTAAAAATGTTCCCACTCCATATTTGTTTTGGGCTTCTATTGTTACATTCTTTATCAGGGGCACCTTAAAGGGTTCCCCCTTTGCACCAATTACTTGGAGTTTATCTCTTGATTCAACACATCCAGATGGTAGCTTTTGGACTGTTGATCTTTCGGCGCCCGAATCCACGAGGAACTTGAACACTTCATGCTGAGGACCCAATTTCAATTTTATCAAGGGCTTGGTAACCTTAGGAGTCCCCAGCAAATAGAGCCCCTGACCCCCCTTTCCTGCCAATCTTCTATTTTCTCTAACTTTTTCCTTATATCTCTCCAAGATTTAGCTACAAATTGAGTTTTCAGCAGGGCTTGACCCACTTGGCTATCGGGGTCTAACCCAGAATATAGCTGTAAACTCTTTCTCAACCTTTCCAGTCATTCGGTGGGGTTTTCATCTTTCTTCTGCTGTTCATTAAAGGCCTTATTAATATTTTGCCCTCTGGGTACAGAATCTCTAATCCCTTGAATTATCATATCCCGGAGATCAACCACGTTATTTCTATGTGCGGGGTCTTGATTGTTCCAATTAGGCTGCTGTAAGGGCCATTTTAGATCTCCGGCGGGACCATGCTGATGCCTCTGATCCCAATGCCTCATGCCTGCCATTCTGATCATTCCTCGTTCTTCATTTGTGAACAAGATCTTTAAAATAGACTCCATCTCGTCCCAAGTATAAATGCTAGGCCCGAGGAATTGATCAAAACGTTCTGCTACCCCTAATGGGTCTTCTAACAAGTGTCCCATTTCTTTCTTAAATTCCCTCACGTCCCCGGAGCTGAGGGGTACAGATACGAATGCAACTCTGGGTTGTGGTCCCCCCGTAGCAGTCTCCCTTAAGGGATACAATAAATTTTCCTCCCTTTTTTCTCTAGTTTGACTTGTAGTTATTCTTCGATTAGAAGGAGGAGTCTCTTCCTCAGGTTCTGTGGGGCTGTTGGAGGGAGATTTTGCTCAGGACCTTGCGGTGGCGGAGGAGGGGGGACATAGAGTGGGGGAGACACTGGAGGTTCATCTACATCCCACCTTTTCTTTTTATCATTTTTCTTTTCTTGTAATGGAAACAAATTAGCGGTCTGAGCCGTGCCCAGGATCCATAAAAAGGCATATTCACTCTCCTCCTTATTAAATGGTCGTTTGTTGTTAACGTATATGTTTAATTGTTGGTATATCCAATCCTCTAAGGATCCATGAATTGGCCAATATAAATCTTTTCTTATCTGTTTTCCTCCCCATACTTCCATACAATAATAGACCAATTTCTCCTTGGACTTCCCTTTTGGAGAAGGGGGACTATCCCAATATCGAATCATTAGGCCTAAGGGGCTATCTTGGGGTATATCGGGGAGCCCACCCCCACCCCGTATCTCCTGCATGCAACCAGAAGTCTTACTTTTCTTCTGTCCCATCTTCCGAAAGTGCCTTCTTTCACTCAAAATTCGCTCGCTTCCCTCCGTTCGTGGCCCACGCCCTCGCGGACAATGGGAACCGCACTATTAGAAGGTCCACACTCACTTCGTCTGGTGGGCTACTAAGCCCAGTGGACGTCTCAGTCACTCGCACCCCGGGTACCCAATCCCCAACCGAACGGAACCGCAATATACTCACTCACTCCTGAGTCTTTGTCCGGCTCTTCGTGCAAAAAAATTACGGGGAACTGCAGTATCTTCTTTCTCTTTGCTTTCCTATCTCAGTTTGGAAAATCCAGGTGAGCTAAGTCAGAATCTCCTGTGGGAACATCCAAAGAAGGGGTGCCCCCCAGAGTTGAATTCCGAGTCATCTGTCTGGATCTGAGTCACGGCACCAAATTGTTATAGTGAAATTAAGAAAAACTGAGTCCAAAATAGATTTGCTAATTATTTATTAAGGTAGGAAAGCAAAAGCAGCGCTAGGCGGCTGGGGAGTCTCAGCTCCACCAAAGGCTCGCAAATTCAGCCAAGCTAAACGGCTCCTTTTGTCTTCATGGAGGTCGGTTTTGACATCTTCAGTACACCCCTCGGTTATCGTGGCTCCTTCAGATCTGTCTTGCTTCAGGCAGTTCCGATACAAAAGTAGTTGACGCACTCTTTCTTTACACGGTTGATTGGTACAAAGGCACACGTTAACATAACATTGCAGTTTAACATCTACTCAAGATAATACATTCGGGTAACATTGTAGTTAAGCTTTTCTTGTCAAACAGGACATTCCCATGTTTGGTGTGGCAAGATAACATTGTGGACATCTTCTTGTTAAGCAGGGAGTTCTTAAGACTGCCACAATGGGTTCGTTCCTCTTGCTTAACTACTTGGATCAGCAAATTACCCTTAGTTACTTATTACACTAGCTAACACAAAGGAACAAATGAGTGCTCTGTACCTGAAAGATGGCCCCACCTAAAGTGCTACAAAAGGGATGCAAAGTGCAGGAAAACTCTGAGAAGGCATCGTGACTGGGAAAAGCAATGTCCTGTGGGATCTGGAGAAACGGAAAAATGATTGGGAGCATGATAATTAAATCGAAAGTGCATCCACACTGAGTAAAGGTGTTGTTTGAGGGCCAGGGAACTAATATAGGCATGGCTAGAGGCAAGAAAGGAGAGAAGGACTGGGCTGAGTGCTGCAGCAGACACCAGGAAGATGCTTCTGCCGAGTCACGAGGTTCAGACTGGACCCCTTTGCTTTCTAAACTCCTTCTGAGAGTAGCCTAGGTGCGGCTGGATCCAGTCTTAGCCTCAGACTGTAAAGAAGAGTTCAGAGCCTAGGTCCTGCCTCAGAGTGGCTTTAATACAGCTACACTCACGTGCCCCTAATGATGGACCCAGACCAGGATTCATGGATTTCACCCAGTTGAAACGGAACTCTAGAGATCATCTAGTCCAACTGTCCTGCTAAGCAAGATTGCCTACAGCACATCACACAAGACGGCATCGAGGTGGGTTTTAAAAATCTCCAAAGAAGGAGACTCCGTGACCTCTCTTGGCAGCCTGTTCCGGTCCTCTGTCACCCTCACCGTAAAGAAGTTTGTCCTCATATTTGAGTGGAACTTCCTATGTTCCGTCTTATGCCCGCTACCCCTTGTCCTGTCGCTGGAAACCACTGAAAAGAGTCTGGCTCCATCATCCTTCATCCCACCCTTTAAGAACTTCTGAACATAGAGGAGGTCTCCCCTCCGTCTTCTCTTCTTGAGGCTAAAGAGCCCCAGCTCTTTGAGCCTTACCTCATAAGGGAAGTGCTCTAATCCCTTAATCATCTTGGTTGCCCTACATTGGACTCTCAACAGTAGTTCCCTCTCTCTCTTAAACTAAACAGGCCAGAACTGGACACGGTATTCCAGTTGTGGCCTCAGCAGTGCTGACCAGAGTGGGACAATGACCTCTCTTGACCTGCTGACCACACTACTCCCTATGAGGCCCAGGATTCCATTTGCCCTCTTGGCGACAAGGGCAGATTGCTGGTTCGTGGAGATCCTGCCATCCGCCAGGACTACCAGATCCATTTTCTCAGTAATACCTTCCAAAATATCAACCCCAAACCTATATTTGTTCCTGGGGTTCTTCCTCCCCAGGTGCATGACCTTACATTTGCCCTTCTTGAAACTCATTAGCTTCTTCTTGGCCCAGCTCTCCAACCTGTCCAGCTCATGCTGAATGGCGGCATGGCCCTCTGCAGTGTCACCCAGCCCTCCTGGTTTGGAGTCGTCAGCGAACTTGCTGAGGATACGCTCTGTCCTGTCGTCCGGGACACTGATGAATATGTTGAACAGGACTGAGCCGAGTATTGACCCCTAGGAGACGCGGCTGGTTACAAGCCTCCAACTTGACCCTCCTCCATTAATGACAACCCTCTGAGTTCTGCCACGCGGCCAAGAACTCAATCCACGTCACTGTGCCCTCATCTAGCCCAGGCTTCCTTAATTTTCTAATGAGGATCTTGAGGGAGACAGTGTCAAAAGCCTTGCTGAAGTCCAGGTAGATGACATTTGCTGCTCTCCCCTCATCCAACCATCTAGTTATAACATCATAAAAGATTATCAGATTGCTTGAACATGATTTACCCTTCATAAATCCATGTTGACCACTTCAAATAACTTCTTTGTCTTCAATATGTTCGTGGATGACATGCAGAACAAGTCGTTCCATTCTTTTCCAAAGGGACAAACGTGAGACTAATTGGCCTGTAGTTCCCTAGGTCCTCCTTCTTGCCCTTTTTGTAAACTGGAGTGGTATTTCCCTTCCTGCACTCCTCAGGCACTTCTGTTCTCCATGATCTGTCATAAATGACGGAAAGTGGCTCAGCGATAACATCTGCCAGCTCTATCAGCACGCGCGAGTGCATCCCATCAGGGCCCATATACTTATGGATGTCTGCTTTGGCCAAGTGCTCTCTAACCTAATCCTCCCCAACATAAGCAAAGTCTTCCCCTCTACAGATGATCCCCCTTGTCTCCAGGGTCTGGAATTCAAGAGGGGCAGCCTGGGCAGTGAAGACCGAAGCAAAGAAGGCATTCACCAACTCTGCCTCCGCTGTGTCTTCCACCACCAACGAACCCACCTCATTCGTCAGTGGACCTACATTTTCCCTAGCCTACCTATTTTAATTGATATACTAAAAAAACTCTTCTTATTACCTTTAACTGTGGTGGCCAAGTTAAGTTCTGCTTCGGCTTTTGCCCTTCTGATATTTCCCCTGCGTATCTTCACACCACCTTGATATTGCTGATCACTAACCAACCCGTTTTCCACAGACCATAGACTTTCCTTTTCTCCATGATGTCAAGCCAAAGCCCTCTATTTAGCGAGACTGGTCTTCTTCCCCATCTGCTCTTTTTATGTGATCTGGAGATGACCTGCTCCTGCACTTTTGAGAGTTCCTCCTTGAAGTATGACCAGCCTTCCTGGACACCTTTGCCCTTCAGGACTGTCTCCCAGGAAACAATCTCAACCATGTTCCTAAGCAGGCCAAAATCTGCATTTCGAAGTCCAAGGTGGCAGTTCTGCTGACTCCTTGGCTTGCTTCTGCAAGAATTGAAAACTCTATGATCTCATGATCAATCTGCCCAAGACCACCTTCAACTTTTACGTCCCCCACAAGACCTTTGCTGTTAACAAGCAGCAGGGCCAGTAGTGCGCTTTCCCTGGTTGGCTTCCTCACCAGCTCTGTGAGGAAGTTTCCTTCCAAACACTTTCTGTGTTCTGTTCACTTTCTGCAGTGTTATATTTCCAGCACATGTCTAGGAAGTTGAAGCCCCCCACAAGAACAAGGGCAAGTACTTGAGAGAGCTATTCCACTTACTGACAGAATATTCCATCAACTTCAACATCCTGGTTTGGGGGTCTATAATAAACTCCCACCATGATGTCTATCTTCTTGGCCTGCCTTTTGAGTCTGACCCACTCAGTTCTTTTCTTGTCCTTCTTAAAGCCTCACAATCTATGCCATAACCAACTCGTACTCCTCTTCATGCAACAAGTGTATCGCTCTTGTTAAATCAAATTGTTCGATGCTTCCTCTTCAATCGGTGTTTCATGTCCTTGTCCCATGTGGCCCTAGATCTCATCCCTGACACTAGCACTGACTAAAGAAAAAACCAGAACAACAGACAGACATAGCACTATAAGACAGGAAACCAAAAAATGGGACACTGCGAACAAGATAGGTACAGGGACCACGACAATTGTGGAGAAAAGGAGTTCGCTGGGCAAAAAAACAGGACAGAGAGATAGAAGAATAGATAGCATAGACAGGGACCAGGACAGAGAGGCGGAAGGGATCAGCAAGACAAGGTGACAAAGACTAGAAAACTGGTCAGGGAAAAGAAATATAGGCAAGAAAAAAAAATAAAAGGCAAAAAGGAAGGCGCATGAAGGCAGACAGACATACACATCACAAGCAAATTTCAAAACCCCAACAGATTACACTAAACACTCAAAAACCATGCAATGATGAAAAAGTAAAGCAGCCACCTCAAAAAAGCAAGAGAGATGATGATAAAACAAATAGTGATGAAATACTCTGAATAATACTGTCACAGAAAAATATACTATCTTGTAAGACTATCTGGATCATGTGATAGAAATAGCATGCAAATCTAATACCGGACTGAGAATTCTATCTGTAAATGGATAATAGGCAGCAGCACTCCGCTCTAAAATTGCCACTATACCCGTGCTGCTCGTGGATTCTAGCTGCCTGCCTCTTCAAAATCCTCATTTAAAAGCATCTGGTACAAACCTTAACGTTTTAGTCACAGCTCTGGCCATCTTCCATCTTAAAGCATGCTTTCAATTTCTACTGGAGCGAATTGGCCAACTCTGAGCATACACGTCTGCGTAGAC